>CP139504.1:181797321-182017604 GCA_021014915.2 Artemisia tridentata subsp. tridentata | reverse complement strand
TTAAAAACATTTGGGACAATGTTCAATTTAAGTGTAGGGAGGATAAAAAGGGATACCTTAGAAACTATAACTTCGCTTTATTTTTGCTTTGTCTTAGAGTAAATGTGTAATAAAACTAAAAGAAATACATACTTGTTAGGGCAATTTTGGCACCAAATTTAAAAAAATTTAAAACATGTTGGAGTGAAACTTTAGTCTTAATAAGCGTCTCATGGATAGGAATTATATAGCTATCACAAAAACCCTTCCACTCAAAAATTTTCACCCCAAATATGTGAGGTTCGCCTTTAGATCTTTAGGAAAAAAATATTTACCTTTAATGCTTATGAGTGTGCCGGTAGTAAATAGATTATAGAACTTGCGTTTGTGATGCATTCCGAGATCGCTAGTGAGACTGCATTCGTGTAGTTAGGATTTACTAAATGATAAGAGGCATTAGGATAACCCTTGTTTTAAACCTGTTTTATAATTACTTGACCGATGAGCCAAATTACTTGACCAATAAAGTGAAATAATTTTCTCACACTTTTAGTACACAATACCCCTAGTACACCCCTCAGAGCCTATCTTTTTCGTGGTTCTCGTGATATTTCGGTAGATTCTGAAGTATTAATGAAGAACATTGTTTACAATCCACCCCCAAAAGTACAACCAAATCGCCTTAGCCTTCCTTGTATGTACTCATCTTTAGTGCATTATTGTTACAAATTATATGTTAAACCCTTTGTTAATTATCTAATTGATTACATGGTTGCTAAGTCGAGTCATATCTTGTAAATACAGTTTTGGGACGATTGGGACTCATGGGTAAAAGTACTAGTTTGTTATGGAGTAATGGGGATGAATTATTACCCCCATATGTGCGTTAATGTTGTACTCCACATGTTTTGATTTTCTTGATTCGGGTCATTAGATTAGTTTTTATTCATGTAAAAGTTCAATTGTAGGGAGGTTGCAAGATCCCTTTGATGTATTATTTTGGATGGTAGGGCAAGAGTGTATGAAAAAAAAATGATTAAAAAAAAGGTAGAAAAAGACAAGAGAAAAAAAACATACGGACTACCATCCCGTCTTTCATTTTTGTTTAAGTCAAAATAGTGTCTTGAAAAATACAAAAAGAGTTAGTAGTTAGCGAGTCGAGTCTTGGCTTAGCAACGCCTCATTGTACATGTAATTAACTAAGATGATTGACTTGCCACCAGTAAATTTCCCTTATCCAACAAAACCGTGTTTTCCTATGCCCTTACACCAAACGTTACAACCCTTTAAAAGACCTCTTTGATAGTTTATCCTAGGTGCTTATGCCAAAGTGGTGGAGGTTTGATCCATTCCCAAGCCTATGGTAATCTATGTGCTATGATAGGTAGAGAGTGTTATATTTTCTCGTTTCCATATGTTATATAACTTTATACACCCGAGAGATGTGAGAATCCAAACACTTTGTGAGAGGTGCTAGTATACAATTTCCGTGCTTGTTTTGACTAACGTGGAACGATCATGTGTTGTAATTACTTTTATATTAATGTTAAATGACCCCAAACTTGTAAATTGATTAGGATAAAAGCATATTTGCTTGAGGACAAGCAAATCCCAAGTGTAGAGATATTTGATAAGGATTTTTTGGTACCTTTTTAAGGGGTTATTTAAGCCCAAAATCGTATTAATATGATCAAATATTGCCTCAAAGCGTTTCTTTTTGCATTTTAGGTACTTTGGGACAAGAAATCTAGAAATTGGCACTTTTTGGACGTATTTGGACGAAAAAGTGAAGAAAACGACGAAGTCGCAAAAAACCTGTCAGACTTGGAGTTCTGGTGGTGTCACATGCTACAACGTGATGCCGTCACTTGTTGATTATGCTGGATTTTTAGTTCAAGTTTAACAAGAGATGCCTCAGTCAAATTCTGAAGATCCATAACCTGGCGGCGTCAGGTGTTAACTGAAGATGAGAGTCACGTGTTAACAGTCTATAGAAACAAACCAAAAATTTATATGCAGTAAGGATGGCTGGTTGTCAAACACTTAACAAATCAGGGAACGTTCTATACCATGATAACATAATACCCTTCAACGTTAAAAATTATATCACCCCTATGCACAATTCTTAACGGTTCTACCATTATTCGGGGCATGAGGTTCGTGAAGTGGTCTTATCCATCCCTTAAATACTATTTAACATTTGTTTTCACATCCCTTGACATTACAAATTTATAGAAAGAATGGCCCGCGAAAGCTATTTTAATACACAATCGCTTTAATCGTGTAAGGCATGTTAGCACTTCTTTGTTTATAAGATCTTTAAGATACACGAATAATCTGGAATTTTTATTACGATATAATACTTCTTTTGTTTACAAAGACTTTGACCCTATTTATACTACCCAACCGACACAAACATTGATGAAACGTTGTGACTGGTTTTGACCCGTTACATACTTTCATTTTGACCCATTACACCCTTAATCTATTTACAATAACACAATACTTACTAAACTTTACTTTAACTAATGACACTAAGACCCCTATACTTTATAACTAAACTATATTTGGTTTACACGTCCAATACTCCCTCCTAAACTAAATATAGTTTAAGCAAGGTCTTCATCCTTTCTTGATCCGTCTTCCTATCATAGCAGTGTTGGCTCATCATCCTCTTGGATCAAATTTGCCTCATGCTCCTTTTCCCACTTTGGACATTCGCTTTTGTAGTGTCCAAGTTATTTGCACTTGTAGCATCTTATCTGACTTTTGTCTTGATCACCATCCTTTTTCTTCCATGGTTTCCAATTCTTGCCTCTGCCACGTTCGGTTCTTTCTTGACTTGAATTCACATGACCGCAATGTTCACATTTGTGTTCTTTGGTCTTTTCATCTACATTGCTGAAAAGTAGGCTATTATACCCATCTTCTTCCTTAACTGCCTTTTTCGTCCGTTCTTCAAAAGCTTTCAATCTTCCAATGGCTTCTTGAAATGGCATAGTATTCAAGTCTGCGAACTGCTCTATTGCTGCGACTATCTGCATAAACTTTTCTGGCACTGAACTCAAGAGTTTTCGCACCATTCTTTTATCTTCCACTGTATGCCCCAAATTGCTTGCTTGTGATGCAACTTCACTAATCTTCCCGGCATACACATCTAAAGACTCACCGTCTTTCATCTTCAACTGTTCAAACTCTGATTCAAGGGTCTGAACACGCGCTTCCTTAACTCTGTCAACTCCAATATGTCGAATCTTCAACGCATCCCAAATCTCCTTTGCTGAATTAAGGTTAGCAACTTGCAATACCAAACTTTCTGGAATTGCTTGATATAGCATTGCAATTGCCGAGTTATCCTTCTTCTTATCGACCTCGGTTCCTTGCGTTGGTTCAATCACTTCCCAAATTCCATGGACATTAAATAACGCCCTAATCTTTACAGCCCAAATCGTATAGTTTGTAGAGTTTAACATTGGATACTGGAAATTCATTGTCAATCCTCCTTCCTTTGCTACATTTTCATTCTTCTTTGAAGAATCCCCAGTCATGTTTCTTTTCTTCTTTCTACCAATCTTAATCTAAACCAAACGTTCCTAATACCTACAGCGCCCTGGTTAACCAACGGTTTACCTACTGTATCTTCCAAGAATAGTACCCTAGTTCCTATTAACCAACTACTCTTAAATAACCGCAATTTCCTGGTTTTTTTTTAAAAACCTATTGCTTACTCCAAAACAACACCCTAGTTACTTTCCCAAAAACCTATTGTTTTCCAACAATACAACGCTCCAAAAACAATCCCCTGGTCTTATCGTAACCTGTTATTATCACCCAAGACAATCCCCTGGTTTTTCAAAACCTATTGTCCTAACACCAAAACAATAATCCTGTTCTTAAAACTATTGTATACTAACTCGAAACAATTCCCTGTTTTAAAAACTATTGCTTTCACACCCACTAAAACAATTCCCTGTTTTCCAACTTGAAAAACTATTGTTTTACAAATCCTAAAAATAGTATTTTGTTTCTTTTTTTCGGTTGCAAGACAAATCCAAAAACCAATCGCTTCAATTTTACTAAGAAACAATACCCTAGTTTTTCCCTGGTTGTCTAACAAATCCAAACCACTATTCTTAATCCTTTTCCTAATCGTAATAATTCTAAAAACCTACACTAAATAAACAATTTGAAATTGAAAAAAAACTTATCTAACTGTGTTCGGTTCTGTAATTCTCGATTCTGCCATTGATTTCTTCGAACCGCAAATCAAAATAATTGTTTCCTCTGTCTCCTTCTTCCGAACAGCAACAACAAGGAATCGGACTTCTGTTTTTTTTCAACCTTCGAACAAACACCACTTCTGCCTCCCTTGAATCGATTGAAACCGTAGGCTCTGATGCCAATTGTTAGCACTTCTTTGTTTATAAGATCTTTAAGATACACGAATAATCTGGAATTTTTATTACGATATAATACTTCTTTTGTTTACAAAGACTTTGACCCTATTTATACTACCCAACCGACACAAACATTGATGAAACGTTGTGACTGGTTTTGACCCGTTACATACTTTCATTTTGACCCATTACACCCTTAATCTATTTACAATAACACAATACTTACTAAACTTTACTTTAACTAATGACACTAAGACCCCTATACTTTATAACTAAACTATATTTGGTTTACACGTCCAATAAGGCAAAGGCTAAAACGCACTAAAAACGTCATTATGATCATAGCTTATACACAGTGCACACCCACAGTTCAACAAAAACAATTAAAAACTAATGCCCTGCAAGGCCAAGGCTATTCACAAACTTTGAATGACTTTACTCATATAATATATACCGAATATATTTATCTTCACCGCCTCTAAAATAGCCTTGTTAAAAAAAAATACCCAAAGAGCGTCGTTTTCAACGAACATAAGGCTCATATTTGTAACCAATCAAAATATAAGGATCAATTTGCCATGGCTGCCACTAGTACAAACAGGACCACCGCAGTGGACAATTTTTCCACCATGCCGACGTCATGACGTCGGCATAATGCCCTCTCGACGTCATGTCGTCGGCCCTATCTTGTCGACAGAGCCACGTCGGCAACGACTATGCCGACAAATAACGCCGACGACATAGAGGGACCCACATGATTTTCCGGTCAAACGTTTTGTTTGTTCGACAATATTGTACCGACGACGAGTTGTCGGTAGTATACTAAATAATTAACAGTTTAATTAGCCAAACTAATTAGAGTCAACAAAAGTCAAACACAAGTGTAAATTATACCGACGACATTATGTCGGTACCATTTTCAGCAGTCAACGAAAGTCAAATATGTGTTTAAATACTACCGACGACAATATGTCGGTACCATTTTCAGTAGTCAACGAAAGTCAAATATGTGTGTAAATACTACCGACGACAATATGTCGGTACCATTTTCAGTAGTCAACGAAAGTCAAATATTTGTGTAAATAATACCGACGACAATATGTCGGTACCATTTATAATAGACAATAAGTTCAATATTATACCGACGACAATATGTCGGTATCATATGCACAAGTCTACCTTACCGACGACATGTCCACGGTATGGAAGTTCTATTGCAGCTGCACAGCAGCCTGCGCAGCTGCAATGCCCAGATTTTTGCCGCAATAATTTGCAGCAAAAATCTACACAAACCTGGTTTCTAACCTGCTTTCTATAACCACTATATACAAGATATTCCAATACTTAAAACGGCTAAACGGCTAAAACGGTTATATATATATAACCACGAAACACTTAATAAACTTTACAAAACGGCCATAAATCTTTATAACACCCTCAAAATACATCAAAAAGGGGTGTTATAATCGCTAAACCTAGCTACTATATCTACAAATGTTGCAATTGGGTCGTCAAAATATAGTTCCAAAGACAAAACAACACAAAATAATACCTCTAGAGCCCCTCGTCGTCATCCAGATCATCATCATCACTCCCGCTGCGAGAGCCACTCCCGCTGCTAGAGCCACTCTCGCTGCTAGAGCCACTCTCGCCGACGAGGCCACTCGCGGGAGCGCCTGCGCTGCTCCCTCCCGCGCCACTCCTACTGCTCTCTCCAGCGGCACCTCGAGAACCAGCCTGGCTAATAAACGCCTCCCAGTCTGGGTTGGTCGACATAAAACGCGTCAACAACTCGAGCCTCTTCTCATTTTTCGCCGCTTTCTTCTTAGCTTTTTTTCTCTCCTTCTGAGCTTCAGCCACTATCTTTTTAGCTTCATCAAGCTTCTCCTGAGCTTCAGCAAGCTTCCCGTCGACATCGGCTGTAAAACCCAAAAATCTTAAATGTGTGAAATGACTAAAATACCCCTACAATTTAAAACTTTGGCAAATGAGCTTATAATATACCGTTTTGATCACAGATTTTGGCAAATAAATAATCTAGAAATCAAGATAACATTGTGGCACTTATAACACATTAAAAATATCATGTGGACACTTTAAAAATTACCCTAGCCGAATTTTATGTTATGTATACATTTAAAATCAATTATAAAATACAAATATATGTTAAATATGGAAAATTCAAATCAAATGATGAGGATTGATTTGGTCATGAGTTAGCCCCGATCTTTGTGGCCTCACCCCCTCCTCCTACACGGCATTTCCCCATTTATATCAATACTTATCATTTTCTTCTCTATCAAACACAAAACCGAATACTAGTAAACCCTAAATCCACAAACAATTCGTCCCTCTTGCATGCGATTTTTCCAGGCCTTCAAGCAATTTTTCCTGTGATCCTTGACGTCTAAAGAGTGCTAGAAAAATAAGGTTAGAGGTGTTCGTGGCTTGGTTTGATCTTGGCAATTTTCCTTCTTGTCGAGTGTCATTTTGAGGTATAATTCGTGACTCTTGTTTCCATATGTTATAAAAATTATCTGGAATTTTTCTAGTGATCTATGGCTCAAATATAACCTGAGAAAAATAAGAAACTCGAATCATGCAGTGTTTTTGGGGCGTTTTGAATTAATGGGTTAAAACACACCTATTTTCCAAAATTCATGTTAACGAATTTTCTGAGGGTCATGCTTATTTTATTTGGACCTTATATGACGTGTAGGATCTGGGAAAAATGATGGAATGATTTATGGGGGTCTAGATATGTCGTAGTGAATATTGGTGTTTAAATCGTGCCTAAAATCAAATATATACTATCCCATTTATCTGGACTACAAGTATAATTTATTTGGATGTATTATAATGTTATATGACCTGGAAAAATATTGGGAAGAATTTTCATGGCCTAGATCTAATTACCTTGAATTAATTTGTATAATCGGGTTTTATATTAAAAACATAGAAAAGATATATAAACGTGTATGATTTGAATATGAGGATCTAGGGTTTGTTCTTATGATTATAAATAGTGTTTAATGAGTAAGTAATGATTAAAAATGGTTTGGAGAGATTAGGGTTTGATTTCGTGATTTTAAAAGGATTACCGATTTGTATTAAAATGTTTAGGGTAGGTTTTGTAACTTTTAAAATGCATGGGTTATTTTTAGAACATTAATTGGACTGGGTACAATTCGTATAAAATATAACTTGAGGGTGTCATGTGTAATTTTTGTATTTAAAAGGATTAAAACGATTTATTTGATAATATGTAATTCGGTTTGGAAATTAAATAAGTAGAGGGGTTAAAAATGTAATTTCTAGAAAGTTAAGGTGTATTCGTGTATTTAAACATGTTAAGGGTGTATTGTGTAAATTATGAAACCATAAGGACCAAATGTGTAAATCTGATAAAATATATCTTATTTCCATTAAATAATGATTTAATTAAATTATGTTACTCAATATTACTAAAGATGGAAACTTTCTAAATATGGAAACCTGCTAAAAATAGAAGGTTACTAAAAATGGAAAGCCGACTAAAAAATGAGAACTCTGATTTGAATAAGTTATTAATAATAAGCCGATCATTAATTCGTGTAGATTCTCCGAAGGAGGAGTGATTCTTATCCGTATGTTATGTTTCGTTGGCGTTTAAGGTACGGATATTCTGCCCTTTTGACAAGGTGCCTTCGGTCTCTTGACTTCTGATTTGAACCTATGATATGAACCTTTGGCATTTGAACCTTTGGCATTTGGACCTTTGACATATGAACCTTTGATATGAACCTTGAGATTTGGACTATGATTATATGAACCTTTACTTTGATATGAACCCTTTGCTATGAACCTTTGATATTTGAACCTTTGACCTTTGACCCCAGTTTGATACTACGAGCCAAATATGTTTCCTAGCCATGAAGGTAACATGGCCGTGTCATTGATGCACCAATGGCATGACTCTTGTGTGGTCAGAGTGATTAACCACACCGTCCCCATTTTGATTTGATATGAGCTCACTATGATATGATTTGATATGGCCAATATGATATGTTCGGGGGGCGTATGGATGCATCCTAGATATGTTCTGATATGATATGCTTTGATATGATATGATATGGTGACTAGGGCTGGGTGCAATCCACTCCTTTCACAAAATATGGGAGCTAGCTACTCCACCTGAAGAATGAGGACACCCCTCATATTATCTGATTATCTGAGAGGTCTCCCCTCTATATGATTATGAAGATATGATATGATATGATATGTGATATGTTATGATATGGGCTCGTGGTGGATGACTGTCCTAAACCTTATTCTTTATTTCCTTTTCCTAAATCTCGTTCATTATGATATGTTTGTTCATGTTCATTTGATTTTGTTTCCGTTTATTATATATCTGTTCACTGGGCTTTTTAAGCTCAGCCGCACGTCTTCTTTTCGTGCGCGGCAGGTTTTAGTTGGAAGCTGGGTAAGAGTGAAGAGACTTTTGGACTTAGAAGACCTTGATAATTTTTTTTTCAGAAGTAGAAGTTTTTAGAAGGATTTGCATTGACAGACATAGTATTTAGTTTTGTTTCTCATTTGTAACCTTGTAGTATCAGTATATCATTTGTAACCTTTGAATTTCCATTTGTATTATGTAAGTCGTATGTTATGCTTGCCTTTGATATGTCACCATTTGCGTGACACTTCTACCCTTACCGGGTTGGGGTGTTACATCGGCCGTACCTATAAACGAAATAATCAAAATTTAAAAATGGTCATTTCAATACATAAGATGAGTCATTTAATATTATCCAACTGTACATACCTGGTGGAGCTGGAGGCGGCATGTCTACCCGTGGCCTCTTCAAGAAGGGTACCACCCTGCCGACGCCGGGTATATGACCACGCTGCTTGCCCCCAATTACCCGGGCAAATATCTCCTGCTCCGTGAGGCACGCCTCGTCTGTCGGCATATCGGATCTAGGCTGCCTTAGCCTGACCATCTCATCCTATGTAGTTGAAAAAAATGAGAAAATTAATATGTTAGTCGGGTTAATTACTAGATTATGTTTCAATAAATGATGCGCGTGATGTGTCGTTGCGGTTTAGCAGTTTTAATGCCTACTCAAGTTTTAAATTTATATTTAGCCGACTTATCAATAAACACACACTTAACGAGCAGTGTACCCGGTCAGTATGAAGATAATGGTAAGTAGAGTGTCGATCACTAAGAGTGGAACGTATAATCTAGTTAATCTAATCAGTATTTTAATATCCTAACGCAAGGGGGTTTCAGTCTGAGAGACTGGCACAGTTTTGTTTGCAATTAAATAATAAAATAAATAATAGGCACGAATCAGCAAGTAGCACACACGTACACAGATAGATACTTGAGACAATAAGAGAGCTGTCCTTATGATTAAGTAGTTTGTCACTTGTTTTATTGATAGCTTTATATGAAGTGTATGTAATTAACCCTTTCTCGTTGGTCCTATTCTCATCGGCGAGTAAACCCTTAATGACGACTTATGTCTAAAAGTTATTCCTAAGTGATCAATTTAGAAACAACCGTGGGAGCCACACCTTGTCCCGCAGTCGGGTGCCCGCAAGCCACTAATAAACACAGAGGTGGTCAATGCACTAATAAGTAGTAACCAAAGACATCAACATATAAACTTTAATTGATGGGAAAGCAAGTATTAAAGGGAGTGCAATCTTTCCGTTGTCACATTACACAAGCCACCAATCCTGATGAATTAAAGTTTGCTAAAACAATAAAACAAAACTACTTAATGAATTAAATACATGCAGCACCTTCTTACAGCTCTTGTATCTTCGATTTGGGTGTGTCTTGTGCTGCCTTCTTGACTGAATTCGTCCTTCCCTTCTGTTCGGTCTTTAGGTTTTAGGGTTTCCGAATCTGTGGTACTTTTCTAATGCGTCTGGTCTACGGGGTATTTATAGTTTGTGTCTGAGGGAAGATGCGGCGCATCTACTTAAGTAGATGCGGCGCATGTACTTAACTTCGCGTGGGGTCCAAGATTATAATATTCAGGAATATTCGTACACCGCCAGAAGATGCGGCGTAACTCTTTATTAGATGCGGCGCATGTCCTCTTGTATCTTGGATCGTATCTGGTGATATCTTGATAGAGATGCGGCGCATGTTGATAGTGAGATGCGGCGCATCTGGAGCAGAATTGACTTGATCTTGTCCATGTCAGTAGACTTCCACTTTATGTACGTTTTGCTCCATTATTAGTCCAAAATCGCCAAGTTTCACCAAATGCTTGTTTTTACCTGAGAATTACAAAAGTAAACGATTAAGTATCAATCCTCATACATAATATAGTAAAACAAGTCAAATTAATAGGATAAATGATAGTAATAAAATGTACTTATTTGAGTTCATCAAATATCCCCCCACTTGAACTTTACTTGTCCCCAAGTAAACCTTAGATTAAATCTCATGAAAATGTATCCTAAAAGAAGTTAGGATTTATTTTTATATTTAAGCATGTATTCGTTTATTTCGTAATCACACAACTAAACACTTAACGAATTAGAAGTAAAATAAAATAAGTCGATAAAAGCAAATCTAATCGTTTAACTGTCCAGTCGTGACGAATATTCTATCATAAGCTTGGCAAGTATACACATCTCCACCACTAAAGCTAAGGAATAACAAGTCTAAAGCGGTAAAAAGGGTTTTTAGGCTTAAGGGTTAATTATTCTTATTTACACTATCGATCTCAAATTCCAGAAAAGGCGACAAAATCACAAATACATGATCGAATCCACGAACACGATACTTGCAATTGCTCAAATCCTTAACTCGAATAGGCTAAAGATAGGTCCAAACTTCACCAATAATAATATATCAAAAAGGGCGACAAAATCATAAATACATAGCCGAATCCACGACTACGATACTTAAGATTGCTCAAATCCCTAATCTCAATAAATCAAAGGTTCGGTTGGATAAAGAACAATACAGGGTATGGATAACATTTGGGATATAAATTGGTGTAAAAATAAAAATAAACAAAACAAATAAATTAAAATCCTAAGTGTGGTTAATCACTATCCCAACCATCCCATGAATAAGACTCATATCATTGAATAACTCACGCTTTAACACTTGAAACACACGCTTTAGGTAGACACGAATTATACTCAACAAAATCTTAATCAAAGAATAATCCTTAATTGGCATTCCCATAACTGCCAATTCCCATTCAATCCATAGATATAATACAACAAATAGTGGCCATATGAACCACTTACATAACTTTACATCGTTGGCTTAAAATAAACATCCAACACTCCCTTTTTCTTTTTCTTTTCTTTATTTTTTCGATTTTTTTTTTTTTTTTTTTTTTTTTTTTTTTTTTTTTTTTTTAACTATAAACATAGATGTGTAAAATTTCACCACATCACTACAACTTTCTTTCCGGATAATTTTTCCATACTTTTCATAACTTTCAGAAATAATGGTAAATAGTGAAAGTAGTAAACACACGAAAAATAAACTCTAAAATATATAATATTTACTTTCACTCCAATTGCATTGTGCAATTTCCCGACCTAACCAAAGATAATGAATTACGCACGCGAACACAGGTAATGTAAGGAAACACACTCTGCCTATAGCAATTAACCAACCACGGATCTTAATCTACAGGGTAGGCTAAGGTTTAAGGTGTAACGAAACATTTTAAACATAGGTGTAAGAAACGAAAGGAATGGCTCTGAGTGTTTTTCTAGGGGTATCTTACTCTAAAAGTGAGAGTAACAAAAGGTTTTATACGGGGGTTAACTAACCAGTGTAGTTAGCTAATAACACATAACATATAAAGGCTTTTTGGGTGTAATCCTAGAATTTTACCAAGTTAGATAAGTCATTCCAATTAAATAAATAATACTCATTATGGTGGTCTCGAATAGTATACAAGCCAAGTTCTAAAGTTTACAAGTCACCGGCACACTCATAGATTTGTGAATTTTGGAAAATCACAATTTTTGAAAATAATGTCATGTGTGCAGTTATGCAACTTAGATCTTAAACAAAAACATGCTAAAAAATTTTTAAGTTTGATATATTAAGCACATTTTAAGCATAATTTTTGAAAAAGTTTAGGACAAGTAAGTGTTAAGTGTTCTAATTCTCCTATCCCCCCACTTAAGTTAAACAACGTCCTCGTTGTTTGTATAAAAGGTTAAAAACTGGAAATAAAAGAATTAGAACGGAAAAACTCCCCTGAGATTTGCTCGGTATGATCCTCCATTAGTATATGAGCAAAAATCATCTTTCTTGTGGATTAGAACGTTAAAGCTTCATACTTGATGTATCCACAGGAAATTCAGGAAACTATAATACCACCAACACTTTAAAACACACCTAAGATAAGAAAGGTTCAACTTGCATAATACATTAGTAGTTAGGTAAAAATAAAACTTAAAAATTAAAACTGAAAATCATCAGGTCAGTCGATGCGCCGTATCCTATTGAAGAAGATACGCCGTATCGAGCCTGGAATAAATACGGATCAGAATAAAGATGCGCCGCATCCTTAACCAGGGATGCGCCGCATTAAAATAACTGATAAAAAGTTTTAAAGTCGAAAATAAAAATGAAAATGAAATAAAGGATAGGATGCGTCGCATCTGTTTACCAGATGCGGCGCATGTAATTACCAAACAGACTGTTAACAGTCTGTTGCAAAAATGACTTGTTCCACGGTCTAATCTCATACGTCCTCTCGTACTCTCGTGCTGAACTTAATGCCAGTCTTTGCCAAACATAACAAGAAATATAAACTGAAACATTAAACATAAGCATAACGATAAGTACAATCCAAAAAATAAAATAATAATAACGTGTGGAACAATATCAGTAAAACAAAAGGGTAAGATCATGGGTGAGCGGTGTCGTCCGGATGGGTCCCAGAAGTGCTAGCTCCATCAGTCCTCTGGCGGACTCTGCGCTCGTACGTACGTGCTACTCCCGTAACCTCAGTACCATCAGGACGAGTGTGGGTGATACCCTGATGCTCTAATAGTCTGCTCACACTCCTGACCACCCACTCTAAGTCTCTCCTCAGTACCATCACCTCTCCCTCGACTGCGTCGAGTCTCTGAATCACGGTGCGTGGGGGTACTGGTGCCTGTGGCACCTCCTCGTCGGCAGGAGCAGCAGCCGGAGGATCCTGAGGTCCTCCCTGCTCCGCCTCCGCCCCTGCAGCTCTGGCGGGCCCTAATGCTGCCCAAAAGTGGCCCCCAGCAGCCACCTGGCAGATCGCCAGTCTAACCAAATAGTCTCTGTCGATAACTGGGAGACGAGCCACCACAACCTCCAGCCCCGCTGGAATCTCTGCTCCAATAACTCCAAAATGGCGGGCCAGCCTCGAAACAAAATGCCCGCCAGTCATGTGGCTCCTCCGATCTCTCCCAGCAGCTGATCGGTGGAGGTAGTGTGCCAAAAAGTGGGGGATGTTCACCGGCATCCCCTCATCCATGCTCCTAAGTAGGAAGAGGTCCAGAGTGGTCACCTTTTCAGGCGACTGACCCCTCCCAGCAATAGTAAGTGCAATCAGCCTGTGACACAGCCTCCTCATCGGCTCCCTGATCAAAGTATATGAGGGGGTGGAAGTAGTGATGTCGCCCCCCGAAGAAATCCTGAACCAATAATCACTGAATACCCCTCTGTCAGGGACAACCCGCAAACTCTCAGCCCAGTACCTGGCAAACCCAGCAGATCCAAGCTCCTCCTCAGTGTGTAGACCCAAGGCTAAAATAAACTGCCTCATCGACATCTGCCTGTGCACACCTCCTAATCTGAACACCAGAGTGTCAGCTGTATCAATCTCCACATCCGTCTCTCTGTAATGAATAGTGCTAAAGAACTCCAGCATGAGCTCCCTAATCAGAGGCTCGTCAACCCTAAACAGTCGCTCCCAAGCACTAGACCTGAACTCCACCTCATCATCACCTCCAACAACAACCATCTCCATACGACGCTGTAAGCTCGCAGCTGCATGTCCACCACCTATCAATCCCACATCGTCAAAATTTAGAACCTGGACTCTGAATATTTTCTTGAAGTACACTGAGTCAAGTCTATGCAAATAATCCTCTAGAGTGCCATCAGCAAGTCCCATGTTCTCGAATCGTAACCATTGGTGCCTTTGTGCGATATCTGGTAGTGTCATCTGAAATAAACATTCAAAGTCAGTAAACAGTCTGCAAGAAAGGTAGATACGGCGCATTTGATTAAATCAATGCGGCGTATCTGTGTGAAGTATAAGAGATGCGGTGCAAGATAACAGATACGGCGTATTGAGATGCGTCGTATCTAGATTAATCAATACGGCGTATCTAAGATTTTAGCAATTTTGAAATAGGTCGTTACGCCGCATTAATCAACCTAGATGCGCCGCATCTAAAAGCATATCAGCATAAAATAAAGGGTTAGGCACGTTTTTCAAGAATCCGTATCCGTGACGTAAACCTCCACTAAATAACACAGTATAATATTCTCCTTATATCAGTTCAATCAACCACAGCTAATTTACCTTCCCGCTAAATATTCAAAATCAAACCCAAAACCTAAATTTTCGGTCGATTCAATTAGTGCCAAATTCGTTGTCCGAATCTAAAATTAACTTAGGGGAAATAATTAATTCCAAGTTCTAATCATATCCCTATATCGTTTAAGCGCGAATCGATTCAATCTTATAAACCCTAATTTTCGTATTAATCAAAAATTAAATCGAAATGTAACAATTACCTTAGTATTTGTGATTAGGAGAATGTTTAAATGCTCGGATTAAAGGCGGATTGAAGAAAGATGATCGGATTTTGAGTATAATTTTAGTGCGTGTTCTTAACTGTGTGTATTTATGCGGCGTATTCCCGTCGTATTTATAAGGCGACACGATGCGCCGTATTAGAAATTTGGGATGCGCCGTATCTAGTTAATTCCGTTGACTAGTCAATAAGTCCTAGTTGGTCAGGGATACGGCGCTTCGGATATTTAGATCCGCCGTATCTCTATGTTAGTTAACGAAATTTAAATGAAGAACGTACCTTGGCCTCCGCAACACAGTTCCTTATACATCAAATTTGGGTAAAAACGGCACACCATATAGATGAATTCAAAATAAGAGTAATAGGCATAAACGTTTCATTAATAATCGTAATCTTATTGTTTAGTGGATAAGGATTTATTCCGAGGTTAGGAACAAATATCGTTTTTGAGCATACAAAATTAAGATTACGAATTGAATCAGACGTATAATAAGGATAATAAAACTGAGATCATAGTGTAGAGAACTTTCCTTTGGGCAGTTGAATTATCGTAGAGTTTACCTGGGATTCTATTTCAAGAATTAAAGAAGTTCAATGTTACCAGTACTGAGTTTTCCTCTACTCGTTCCGTCTTATGTTCGGTCACTTCAGCTAGCGTCTCTTGGTTTGGTTCAGAATGTAATCTTTCTTGGTGATGCTCGAGTCATCATTTATCCTGAAAATAAACAACTTGCACACGAGAGTAGCGGACCGATCAAAGTAAATATCAAAAATCAACTATATTTATCAAATTATATTCGTCGTATTAACAAAAGTTAATGCGCCGTATTTTCGTTACGTTTAAAAATAAAAGATTTTTGATTCAGTAAGATGCGCCGTATCGACGGAAATCGATACGCCGTATTTGTTTAATAATTCGCAAACTGTTTTTAATTAAAATAATAGATACGCCGTATCTTCAAAAGAAGATGCGTCGTATGGCGTTAACGTTTTAGAAAAGTTTTTATCAAAAACAGATACGCCGTATCTACAAAAGCAGATGCGTCGTATTACTTTATCGCTTAGAAAAATTTTCTTATTAAAAACAGATACGCCGTATCTTGGGGAAAAGATGCGTCGTATCGAATTAATTAAACGCGTTGTATTAAAAAAATTAAACGCAATACGCCGTATCTGAGAGATCAGATGCGCCGTATCGTTTGATTTAGCACAGTACAACGATAGCAGAACAGAAAAATACGAAAAAATAAAAAATAAAAATTAAACACACAAAACAAAAATAAAACACACAAAAATAAAAACAAAAGCAAACAAATAACACACAATACAACAAATATGCAAAATAGTACAATGATGCAATTAATCTAATAAAAAGAAAAATAACCTAATTAAAATACTAATCAAATTAACAGAAAATAACAATTCACTCCCCGGCAGCGGCGCCAAAAACTTGATGCGCGTGATGTGTCGTTGCGGTTTTAGCAGTTTTAATGCCTACTCAAGTTTTAAATTTATATTTAGCCGACTTATCAATAACACACACACTTAACGAGCAGTGTACCCGGTCAGTATGAAGATAATGGTAAGTAGAGTGTCGATCACTAAGAGTGGAACGTATAATCTCGTTAATCTAATCAGTATTTTAATATCCTAACGCAAGGGGGTTTCAGCCTGAGAGACTGGCACAGTTTTGTTTGCAATTAAATAATAAAATAAACCAATAGGCACGAATCAGCAAGTAGCACACACGTACACAGATAGATACTTGAGACAATAAGAGGGCTGTCCTTATGATTAAGTAGATTGTCACTTGTTTTATTGATAGCTTTATATGAAGTGTATGTAATTAACCCTTTCTCGTTGGTCCTATTCTCATCGGCGAGTAAACCCTTAATGACGACTTATGTCTAAAAGTTATTCCTAAGTGATCAATTTAGAAACAACCGTGGGAGCCACACCTTGTCCCGCAGTCGGGTGCCCGCAAGCCACTAATAAACACAGAGGTGGTCAATGCACTAATAAGTAGTAACCAAAGACATCAACATATAAACTTTAATTGATGGGAAAGCAAGTATTAAAGGGAGTGCAATCTTTCCGTTGTCACATTACACAAGCCACCAATCCTGATGAATTAAAGTTTGCTAAAACAATAAAACAAAACTACTTAATGAATTAAATACATGCAGCACCTTCTTACAGCTCTTGTATCTTCGATTTGGGTGTGTCTTGTGCTGCCTTCTTGACTGAATTCGTCCTTCTCTTCTGTTCGGTCTTTAGGTTTTAGGGTTTCCGAATCTGTGGTACTTTTCTAATGCGTCTGGTCTACGGGGTATTTATAGTTTGTGTCTGAGGGAAGATGCGGCGCATCTACTTAAGTAGATGCGGCGCATGTACTTAACTTCGCGTGGGGTCCAAGATTATAATATTCAGGAATATTCGTACACCGCCAGAAGATGCGGCGTAACTCTTTATTAGATGCGGCGCATGTCCTCTTGTATCTTGGATCGTATCTGGTGATATCTTGATAGAGATGCGGCGCATGTTGATAGTGAGATGCGGCGCATCTGGAGCAGAATTGACTTGATCTTGTCCATGTCAGTAGACTTCCACTTTATGTACGTTTTGCTCCATTATTAGTCCAAAATCGCCAAGTTTCACCAAATGCTTGTTTTTACCTGAGAATTACAAAAGTAAACGATTAAGTATCAATCCTCATACATAATATAGTAAAACAAGTCAAATTAATAGGATAAATGATAGTAATAAAATGTACTTATTTGAGTTCATCAATTATGTTTCAATAAATCACTAAGTGCGTGTTTGGAAAATAAATAAATAAATAAATAAAAAACGATACTTACAAACCGAGCACGAGCCTCATCCTGCAACCAAACACCATTCTTGAAGTGGGTGTCAAGATAGGTATCGAACAGGGACGGATACTGATGGTCCTCGCTGTTCTCGAACTGTATAAATATATACACATGCATATAGGATGAAACAAATTAAAATGACAAATCAAACACCATATATATTTTATTTAGTATAAATACTTTTAATTAATATATTATTAAAATTAAATAATCTTATAAAAATAAAATGTGTCTTACATATTCGTGTCGAGATGCGGCAAATGATTTCGAACCGTGGCGGCTAAGAATCTTGTTCTTCTTTCTATTCTCTTTGTTCACAGTCGATCGTTTCTGGGCCTTCTCCGACATGTACAAATCGACATACTTCTCCCACTCACCCTGCTCCAAGTTCGGAGGAGGATTTCTTCTGATCTCTTCCACTTTCTCATCCCCACCCTTTTTGGTAAAGTAAGCGCGTTTCATATCATATTTGTTGTCAGAATATCGTGTAGCGAAATACGCGGTGAGCGCCGACCGAATGGCCTCCCAGTCCGGTCTGCGCCTGTGGCGTTCCAAATCGAACATACGCTGCAAACAAATATAGTTAAAATTAATATAAAGATATAAATAAATAAACAAATTTTAATAAATGTACACATTCAAATAATTAAATATAGAGATATAAATAAATAAACAAATTTAAATAAATATGCACATTTAAATAAATAAACACGATAACATAACAAGATAAAAGGAAAATGAAATAACTGACCCCGAGCTGTGGAAGGAAGTTAGCCGTCTTCTCCAGTTCTATATCGTACCAGGAGTCATAGTGTAGCGGCAGCTGCCGAATGAGCTCGCCGACGTAATTGCTAAACCATGCTCGGTGCGGGCCCATATGACAGTAAATCCCCTGATCACCAATCTCAAACTCAATCGACTGTGGGCCACTATTTTTCACGGCGTTATTGTGCTTCACATTCTTATTTTCTTTGCGTACTCGCTGCCTACCGCCATTCTGACCTCCCCTACCCCTGCCTCCCCCCTGGCCCTACCTCCTCGGCGGGGTCGCCCTGATCCTGCAATTGGAGTGAGTGAAAATGTCATAAAGTAACTTATATATATATATATATATATATAATATATATATATATATATATATATATATATATATATATATATATATATATATATATATATATATATATATATATATATATACACATACACACAAATATAGATATATGTATATATATACATATATAGATATATGTATATATATACACATATATGTGTATATATACATAATATGTGTATATATATATACATATATATGTAATCTAGAAATTCTTACCACCATCACGGCACCCGCTCTCAATCTGACGGGTAGGGGAAGGTGGTGGGTCACCGGCACCGTCACCACCATGACTGCGCGCAACTGCTGCTGCCATCTGTAAAAGTACAAGTTGAATAACATATAGAAATTCGGGAACAAATTAACATAAGCATGCACACATTCAAATACATACACATTCAAAATAAATATACACTTTTAAACAATCCATAACAATTTCATTAAAATGAGTGTCGTTTTACAAGTTACATTTTAAGATCAATCTGCACAATCACAATCACTATCATAAACAACATTAGTCGCAACTTCAACTTCATCATCAGAATTGTTTGCGACTTCATTATCAGAATCTGCTAAATCATAAGGATCATCGTCTTCATCATCAATAAAATCATCGTCGTCATCAACAGGAATGATTGGTGGTGATGCCTCAACTAACGTTGATTCACCATCGATATTTAAGGTTTCAAGTTCCAAATCATTCAAATTAGCAGACAGTTGGAGATCGGATGAGTTGTTGCTATGTATCACATCATCATCGTCTTCTACCACGATGACATCCCAGGTTGTGTTGTGATTTACTTCTTGGACGACCTTCCAATGGAGTGGTCGTCTGGCAGGATCTTCAAGGTAGAAGACTTGTTTTGCTTGTGTTGCGAGAATGTAAGGTTGATCTTCGAACGCATAGCTACATGCCAAAATTTGTGTCATGTTGTTTCTAGTGGTAAAACGTTGGACTCTACGGTTTTTGTTGCTTAAGTCGAACCACTTAACTCGAAACAACACAACTTTAAACTGGGAATATACGAACTCCAGAATTTCTTCTAGCTGACCATAATACATTTCTCCCTCCTTCTCACCAGGTGAACAAATTCCGCTGTTCTGAGTTGTACGTTTTATATCGCGGCTGTGTACGACAAACCTCACACCGTTGACTACGCAAGAGTTGACTGAGATTGGGGTCGGTGATGGTCCACAAGCCAAAGCGAATAAGTCGGGAGTACAGCTTGGTTCATCGGCTATGTAAAGTTTACGGATCTATGAAAAAAGATAAGAATAGATGGAGATGAGTAATAGTCGTTATTTATACATGGAAATACATACAATAAGTTTACGTTCGTCTCAAACCAGCTCGGAAATGCTTGTTGCATGTCGATATCAGGAAATTCCCTGAAAATGTTCATGATATTAGAATAAATCGAAAAGATAACTTGGGAAACAGAAATTTCAAAATATAAACGCATACCTCTCGAACTCGTCCATGTACTTGTCGATCTCAAGACTGTTGTGAAGTACATACCATATCACTCTCTTCATTTCTTGGAGACCTAACTTGTTAGGAATATAAATATTCAGATGAAGGCTCGGTCACCCCGAGCATCTAATTAGCATTTCTATAGCTCGTAGGCTTATCTATATTATCAGTAATATTGTTAGTAGTTTAGTTATTAATTACTATTGTGGAGTGGGTCGGGGCTTTCCCCTCTGTCAGCTCGCTCCACAGTCCACTAGGGACATAATATGTAGTAGTATATATACCCCTTCCCACACATGGGAAGGGTTGGACCTTTTCAATCTAATATTACACAAGTTTCTTTCTCTCACTAAAAGGCTCCCATTTCTCTCTCTAAAACCTCTTCCATTCGATCCATACAAGCCTCATACTAGTGATTCATGTATTGTGAATACCCTACAATTGGTATCAAGAGCCATGGTTAGGTCCATGAGAGTTGGTATTCACGAATTTGTGTAGTTTGTGAGGTGTTTATACTTGGGTCGATTTGTAGTTTTCTAATTTTCTTTGGTTCGGTTTGTAGTTTGTTTAAGTTTTTCTTTCGGTTTGATTAAGTAGCATAGATTTCATCTTTGTACTTTGTTTAGTGATTAGAAGTTGGTTTTCTTTGTACTTTCTAGCTTAAGAATAGTATTAGAGTGGTATTTAGTGTTTGGATTCACAGATCTAAGAACGGTGTGGTGATTTTGAGAAAATTCGTGGGTTGTAGTTGTGTTGTTCTTGGCAGCGGTTTGTCTGTTTTGGACGATTATTGGACTCGGTTTGTGTCAATTCTTGGACACGGTTTGTCCTTTTACTCGTTTAGGCTAAAGGACAAAAGGCAGTGAAAGTGACGTGCCTGGGAGTTTGTGTCCACTCGGTTTGTCCCTGCTGCGCGTACTCGGTTTGTCCCTGCTGTGCATACTCGGTTTGTGTAGACTCGGTTTGTCTCCGAAGAATTTACTCGGTTTGTGTTAATTTACTCGGTTTGTGTGTCTACTCGGTTTGTCCCAGCTACGTAGACTCGGTTTGTCTCTAAGGATTTTACTCGGTTTGTACCTACTCGGTTTGTCCCAGCTTTGTGTAGACTCGGTTTGTGTAGACTCGGTTTATCTCTAAGAATTTACTCGGTTTGTGTAAATTTACTCGGTTTGTGTGTCTACTCGGTTTGTCCCAGCTACGTAGACTCGGTTTGTCTCTAAGGATTTTACTCGGTTTGTACCTACTCGGTTTGTCCCAGCTGTGTACTCGGTTTGTGTAGACTCGGTTTGTATAGACTCGGTTTGTCTCTGTGGAATCTACTCGGCTTGTATCTACTCGGTTTGTCTCTCAGACTTGTATGCGGTTTGTGTCTTGGTGATTTTAGAAATTCCCGCGAAAGATTCGATTTCTCGGTTAAATCACAAGATCAGTAAAATCCCGTAGTTACTATGGCTACCACATCAAGTACATCATCAGATGATATTCAAGCAGCAGGATCTGACACTCGTCCACCTATGCTAGATAGGACGGATTATGAGTCTTGGGCACAACGAATTAGACTTTACTGCTTGGGCAAAGATAATGGTGTTAACATTCTTAAGTCAATTGACGAAGGACCTTATCAGATGGGTACCACCAGAGACGTGGTTACAACTGGTGAAGATGGAACAGTAACTTGGGGCATCGACAGACCTAGGAACTACAACGATCTTAATGAAGAAGAAAAGAAGAGGTATGATGCCGATATTAGAGCCTCCAACATAGTTATTCAAGGTCTTCCAAAGGATGTGTACAAGCTCATCAATTTCAACACTGAAGCCAAAGCTGTGTGGGACAACGTTAAGATGCTGCTAGCAGGGTCAGAACTCACAAAGGAAGATCGTAAGTCACAGCTGTATGATGAGTTCGAGCATTTCAAAATGAACCCAGGAGAAAATATCACAGATTACTATGTGAGATTTCATAAGTTGGTGAATGATATGAGGATGATCAGAATGACTATGCCCAATATCCAACTTAACTCAAAGTTTGTGAACAACATGACTCCGGAATGGGACAGATTTGTTACTGCCGTCAAACTCAACAAAGGTTTAAGGGAGACTAACTATGAACAGCTGTATGCTTACCTGCAACAACATGAGAAGCATGCTGCCTATGATAGGGTGCTGAGAGAAAAGTTGAATCCTTCAACTGCAAATGACCCACTGGCATTCATGACAAACATACAACCAACAAACCAATCATCATCCAATCCAAGCTATCACCAACTTCACTCACCAGTACCTGCTATGAGTTCACAACTTGACTCAGGCTACTCTCAGACCGAAAAAATGATTGACAACCTCACCAATCAAGTATCTCTACTGGTTCAACAGTTTCAAGCATCACTCCCTCAGACCAACAATCAGTTAAGGAATTCTTCCAACCCACGCAATCTAGCAATGGTGGAGGACGGGAAAATTGTGGTCCAGAATGTGCAAGGGAGAGCTGGTAGAAACATGGGTCGAGGTTATGTGCAGAACAGAGCAGGGAATGCCAATCAGGGGAAAGGGAAACAGATCAAGTGTTATAATTGTGGGGGGCTTGGACACATTGCTAGAAACTGCAATCAACCTAAACGTCCTCAGAACTCAGATTACTTCAAAGACAAGATGCTGTTAATGCAAGCTCAAGAAAATGGTGCTGTATTGGATGAGGAAGAGTTATTGTTCTTGGCAGGAGATGGAGGAAATACTTTTGATGAAGATGTGGATGAGAAACCTGTTCAGGATCTGGCACTTAATGATCCTAACATCTTCA
The DNA here is from genome assembly GCA_021014915.2 of Artemisia tridentata subsp. tridentata. Lineage (NCBI taxonomy): Eukaryota > Viridiplantae > Streptophyta > Magnoliopsida > Asterales > Asteraceae > Artemisia > Artemisia tridentata. Next base: position 181,994,177 of record CP139504.1, on the reverse strand, counting down.
AGGCAGATGACTGTGATGCATTTGACTCTGATGTGGATGATGAACCTACTGCTCAAACAATCTTCATGGCTAACTTGTCTTCCCTGGCCTCATCTCGTCAAGCTGGTTCTTCTAATGCATCCGTGATTTCTGAGGTACTAAAAATTTATGACACATATAATATTGTCGAGGGACATCAGATTCCCGAAGAAGTACATCAGGCAGTTGTTTCTGACTCAAGTGATGTTGATATGGAAAATAGCAATATTGTCTCATATGAACAGTATTTGAATAGCAACAACTCGCTTGATGTACCAAATGGTGAATCCTTTGTCAATAATGATGTGTGTGCTATGAGTAATGTATGTGCCTTAGATAATGCGAGTAATGTAGATAATGCATGTGTGTACCATGAGAACCAATTGCCTGTCCCTGATAATAACTTGATCACTAGACTTAACATCTATAAAGAACAAGTTGCTATGTATGAACAGCGTGCTAAGTTTGAGCTTAATGATCGTGAGCAGAAATTAGAAGGTCAAATGAGTACACTTATTAAAGAGTCTAGAGTGCGAGAAGAAACATTAAAATTAGAGTTAAGTTCTTTGAAAAGTCAGCTAGAACAGTCTGTCAAACAAAAACAGGAAGCACAAAAGTGTGTAACAACACTTAAGCAAGAATTCAAACAAAAAGAAACAACTCTTTTAAATGATTTCTCTAAACTCAAGACGTTAAAAAATAAGCTTGAAGATAAGTTGTACACACAAAATCAAACCATACAAACTGCTCAAATGATTCATAAGCACAGAAAGTTGAGTGATAAGCATAGTAAAATCATGATAGGTGAACCAAAGTCAACCATCCTTAGGGGTATGCAAGTACTTCAACCAGCCCTATATGATGGTAATGTGATGATTAAGCCTATTCATGACCAACCTGAGCATATCTACACTGATGAAGAGGATGAGTTAAGTGAGAAAACAAAAGAAAAAATGAATGAGAAAATGAGGGATCCCGAGTGCATAGCCAGACGAATAATAATCAAACCCCATGATTATTATGAGGAAAATCGTTTGACTGTGTTTGCTCCTCAAAAGAAGTTAACACCTGAACAGATATTTTGGAAACAAGATAGTGAAAAACTTAAGGAAGATAAACTTAAGGCCAACACCCCCCTCATTCGAAAAGTTGCGTCCATAACGGTGTATCCTCCCAATACACCTAGGAATCTGGTGCCTTTGTCTCTTCCCACTGAATGCAAAACCTTTATTAGCTTATATGTGCTTTGGCAACTGTTTGCTGATTTTGATAAAACATGTAAGAAGAGAATCACACCAACCGGCATTACTGAGGGGGAAAGGTGTTTTGAACATGCAAAAAGGTGTTACTTAACTGAGGTCATGCCATTCTTTAAACTACTTAAAGAACATTTTGAAGGGTTGCAAACTGCCCTTAAAGCCGAAATAAAAGAAATGGAAGTAGTGTTTAAAGACATGGAAAATGAGGTGAATGAATATGCAATAGAACTTAAGAGTCGTGAGATTGAAAGAAAAAACATACTCATCACTAATGACAACTTGATTGCTAAATGTATTGCACAAGATGTATTTTACACTGTCACTGATTCTGCATTGTCTGCTTGTCAATTTAATGAGTATGCTATTGCGTTAAATGTCACCCAGAATCGTGTTGTTGAGCTTGAGGGGGAGAATTTAAAATTGCTTGAAAAAATTCAAAATGATGACCATGATAACATGGTTAAACGTTTTTCAAAACTAGAAGTTGATTATCTGAATTTGCAACTCAAACATCAACACTTAGAAGAAAAATGCAAAATATCAAATGTCAAGACATCCTCGGATGCTCCTGAGTTTGATACTTATTTTGAATTAAGCAAACGAGATGAGACAATTCAAGCTCACACGAACACGATTCGACTGCTGAGGGCCCAAATTGCCCAATTGAAATCCAACAAGTGTGAAGTATATGGCACCAATAAACCTTCGTCTTCAGATTCTCAGAATTTTCAATATCAAAACACCATAAATAAGTTACATTATGAAAATGAGTGTTATCGAGAAGAAAATTCAAAGGTTAAACAACATTTCAAAGAGTTATATGATTCTATTAAAGTTACAAGAAGCAATCATAATGATCAAATAACCTCTTTGACAAATGAAATTGAGAATCTTAAGGCTCGGGTGAAAGGTAAAATGCCATGCACCACTTGTAATTGTGATACACCAAAGGCTACTGATTGTAAAAAGTATGATGTTGATGTTGGGCGTATTCCGTTTAAGCTTAGAAATAACAGCCTTGCCCATCAAACATATCTAGATCATCTTAGAGAAGGTCTTGACACACTTCGTGAGGTAGTTGAAGAGGATAGGAATGATAAGCCACTTGATCAAGCAGTAGTCTATGCATGCAAACTCACGAAAAGGATTCAGGAAAACTTAGAATATGCCATAGGCTCAATTCCTAAGTTTAGAGGCCATAGAGATAGATTTGTTGCATCATCATCCAATGTTGTGAACAAGCATGTAGCCTTTGATCTACCACCCAAAACATCAAAACCCAACACATCATTATCAGGAAGACATGCGACAGAAAAACAAACTAATGTTACCTTCGATGCTTCTACAGGAGTAAAAAGTGACACCCAAGCTAGCGGGTCAAGGTCTAGAGGAAATGAAAGAAAGGATATGACTGCGCCAGCTAAGAATGATCACTTGAAGAATGTAGAAGCCCAACCTAGGAACAATAAGTTTACAATGAGTAGGATGAATCGTGTTGATTCTAGTATCAAAAGTACTGTAATTAATTCGAATTCTAATGCTATCTGTAAAACTTGCGACAATTGCTTAATTTCTGCTAATCATGATGAATGTGTTGTGTCTTTCCTGATGTCTTCTGCATCATCCCATGTTAAGAATGGTAGGATATCTGAAGCATGCAAAAAGGTTTGGAAAGCAACAGGAAAAACATTTGCTAGCATAGGCTATCAATGGAGACCCACTGGAAGGAAATTCAATTTAGGAAAACAATGCACGTTACCTAAAATGAATAAGCATAAAATTGTCAAAGTTAAGGAATGGAGACCCACTGGAAGGAAATTCAATTTAGGAAAACAGAGACCATTACCTAAAATGAATATGCATAAAATTGTGAAGAATAAGGAATGGAGACCAACTGGTAGAATCTTGCCTTTAGAATCACAATGCCTTCCATCTAGGTCTTGTCCTGTCTCAAGTTCTGTCTCCACAGTAAAGATAGTAGCATCTGTGAAATCTGTGGTTCCTGAATATGTGTGTGCTGACCAAATGGACCCCAATTGCACTTGGGGATCCACATTTTTCAGTTATCCATTGTTGTCTGGTTTCAAATGCAGGTCGTACAAATCGTCCTATGGTATTTGGACTCAGGCTGCTCAAAACATATGACTGGAGATCGCTCACGGCTCAAGAACTTCGTGAAAAAGTTTATCGGGACAGTTAGATTTGGGAACGACCACTTTGGTGCTATTATGGGTTATGGAGATTATGTGTTTGGTAATAGTGTAATCTCAAGGGTATATTATGTGGAAGGACTAGGACACAATCTGTTTTCTGTGGGTCAATTTTGTGATTCAGATCTGGAAGTGGCTTTCAGAAAGCATACATGTTTCGTCAGAGAATTGGATGGTTTAGATCTCCTCAAGGGCAGTCGGGGCACCAATCTATACACCATCTCAATTGAAGAAATGTTGAAGTCCTCTCCAATATGCTTGCTTTCTAAAGCCTCTAAAACAAAATCATGGCTGTGGCATCGTCGTTTGAACCACTTGAACTTCGGTACCATAAATAATCTTTCCCGTAAAGATCTTGTTAGAGGGATGCCCAGACTGAAATATGAGAAAGATCATCTCTGCTCTGCATGTCAACTGGGTAAAAGCAAGAAACAAACCCACAAGCCTAAAACCGTCAACACCAACTTGGAAGTTCTTCACACCCTCCACATGGACTTGTGCGGTCCAATGAGAATACAAACCATAAATGGAAAGAAGTATGTTCTGGTGATAGTAGATGATTATTCTCGGTTCACATGGGTAAAGTTTTTGAGAACCAAGGACGAAACTCCAGAGGTTATCATTAAACTGATAAAACAGCTGCAAGTAAGGCTAGATAAAACTATCAGAATCATCCGCACAGATAATGGTACTGAGTTTGTTAACCAACAACTCCGTAATTTCTATGAAAATATTGGCATCACGCATCAGAAAAGTATCCCTCGCACGCCTCAACAGAACGGGGTGGTTGAACGAAGGAACCGTACTCTGGTGGAGGCTGCAAGAACCATGCTTATATTTTCAAAGACACCGATGTTTCTCTGGGCAGAAGCTATTGCAACAGCATGTTACACTCAAAACCGATCCCTAATTCATCCGGTTCATGAGAAGACTCCCTTCGAGTTAATTCATAACAAGAAACCAGATCTTTCCTTTCTGCGTGTGTTTGGTGCTCTTTGCTATCCAACTAACGATAGTCAAGACCTGGGAAAATTAAGAGCTAAAGCAGATATAGGTATCTTCGTTGGATACGCTCCAGACAGTAAAGGGTATCGAATCTACAATAAAAGGACCCGTAAAATCATGGAAACCATTCATGTTACGTTCGATGAGCTGAGTGAGCTACCTGTTTCAGGACAAATCAGTTCTGGACCCGATCTTCACCTTTTGTCTCCTGGACCCATTAGTTCAGGACTTGTACAGAATTCCACGCCTGCAGATTCTTATGTGCCACCTACATGTGAGGAGTTGAAGAAGTTATTCGATCCCATGTTTGATGAATACTTTGAGCCAACAAATGGAACCATCCCGAGTGAATCAGCTGTAATTCCTATGGATGAGGTTCAAGCCCCACAAGATTCAGAAGGACCTGCAGCTTCAGTATCAGTCAGTCACAATGCTCCTGCTGCCAGTCAATCGCCTTCGTCATCAAACACTCAAACTTCTCCAGTAATGCAAGAATCTTCAGATAATAACTCTTTGGAAGTTAATCCTTTTGCTCCTGTTGAAGAGGTTCCTTTTGAAAACATATTTGCTCCTGAACATCCATCAGACACATCCTTACCTGAGGAACACAGCACTGCTACTTCTGTTCATTACCATCAACCTCACGACCATCTCAGGAAATGGACCAGTAATCATCCAATCGACAACATCATAGGCAATCCCTCACGTCCAGTATCCACACGTAATCAACTAGCCACTGATGCACTATGGTGCTTCTTCAATTCCGTACTGTCTAAAGTCGAACCAAAAGATGCCAAAGAAGCAATGACTAAAGATTGCTGGTTCCAGGCTATGCAGGATGAAATCCATGAATTTGATCGACTTGAAGTATGGGAATTAGTGCCTCCTCCGGAGCGTGCAATGATCATTGCTTTAAAGTGGATCTTCAAAGTGAAGCTTGACGAGTATGGTGATGTCTTAAAGAACAAGGCACGGCTAGTTGCTAAAGGGTTTAGACAAGAAGAGGGCATTGATTTTGAAGAATCGTTTGCTCCGATTGCTAGAATTGAAGCTATAAGAATCTTCCTAGCTAATGCGGCTAGTCGTAATATGATAGTCTACCAGATGGATGTCAAAACGGCATTCTTGAATGGTGACTTAAAGGAAGAAGTTTATGTGAGTCAACCTGAAGGATTCGTGGATGCTGAACACCCTACTCATGTTTACCGCTTGAATAAGGCTCTTTATGGGCTAAAACAGGCGCCAAGGGCATGGTACGATACATTGTCCAAGTTCCTCCTAGCAAACAAATTCTCCAAGGGTGTTGTTGATCCTACACTATTCACCAGGAAATCAAGAAACCATCTACTGCTAGTTCAGATATACGTAGATGATATCATCTTTGCTTCAACAGATCCTGGTGAATGTGATAGTTTCTCAAAGGAGATGAATTCCAAATTCCAAATGTCCATGATGGGACAAATGTCATTCTTCTTAGGACTACAAGTTTCTCAAAGTCCCGGAGGCATATTCATCAATCAATCCAAATACGCCAACGAGATCCTGAAAAAGTTTGGATTCCATTCAAGTGAACCTGTTGACACTCCCATGGTTGATAGAACGAAGCTGGATGAAGATCCTTCAGGGATTCCAGTTGATATCACACAGTATCGAAGCATGATTGGATCTTTGATGTACATCACGGCTAGCAGACCAGATCTTCTGTTTGCTGTGTGTATGTGTGCTCGGTATCAATCCAGACCAACCAAGAAGCATGTTGAAGCAGTGAAAAGGATCTTCCGATATCTTCAAGGCACGGTTCATATGGGTCTCTGGTATCCTAAGGACACTGCAATGGAGTTAACGGCATATGCAGATGCTGATCATGCGGGATGTCAAGACACTCGTCGAAGTACTTCAGGAGGAGCTCAATTTTTAGGGGAAAAGTTGGTTAGTTGGTCTTCTAAGAAGCAGATGAGTACTTCCATATCCTCTACTGAAGCTGAGTACATTGCTATGTCTGCTTGCTGTGCACAAATCCTTTGGATGCGATCACAGCTTTCGGACTATGGATTCTCATACAACAAAATTCCCCTATATTGTGACAACAAAAGCGCCATTGCTCTTTGTTGTAACAATGTTCAGCACTCCAGGTCAAAACACATCGACATCAGGCATCACTTCATCAGGGAACAGGTGGAAAAAGGAATTGTGGAGCTATACTTCGTGAGGACAGAGTTTCAGTTAGCTGACATCTTCACCAAGGCCCTCCCAAGAGAAAGGTTTCAGTTTATTCTCCCACGCCTTGGCATGAAAAGCATGACTCCTGAAACCCTCAAGTGTCTTCAGGAAGAAAAGGAGGAGTAAAGGATTGTCTTCTTATATCCTTGTACATAGTTATATATATCTTAAATCAAAAAGAAAAATACAAAAATATAAAACCTATAAAAACCATAAAAATCGAAAAAATCAGAAAATACCAAAAATAGTTCTACCTAGGCATGTCTTCTGTTTATCGATAACATTTACGTATCTAGAAATGTCATTCAACAATGGCACGGATTCTTAAATGAAGCTCGAGCAGAAGTTATACTAATCAGTTAAAACATGTCTTATTGGCTTGCAGTTACTTCATACTGCAACCCGCACTATACACTGGGGAAAGCATATCGCCAAAAAGATAGCTGTTCCTCCAACCGGGTGATGTTCACCTGGGCATGGATTACTTTATATCCATGTTCTCCCGTTTTGATGTACGTTTCAGTGCGTCATTTCGTGTATAAGAAGAGAAGTCTTCTTTACATCATACTCTTTATATTGTTTGATTCTTCAAGAGAGTCTTGATGTTACACAAGGTGGTTGATTGATTTAAATTTTTCAAATGTCCGACACCTTGCCAGATTTATGCAACATCAGCAGTGAAACTCTCTTGGTGTTTCAAGGGAAGCATAGTATGCTTCAAAATCAGAATACATTTTAACCTGACCACATTTTCTCCCAAGTTTTTCTAAATGTATTTAAATCAATTGGGATCACAAATCTCAAATGGTTTGAAATTTTTGATCGGGGGAGAGAATGTGATTTAAATAGGAAATTCTGATAAAATGTGATGATTTGGAAATTAATGTAAGCTCTCCCATATGTGCTAAACTCTTTTGTATACCAAGGCACATATTGAGGGGGAGCAAAATGTTTTGGTCATAAAAGCAAGCTCTTCCATATGTGCTAAAATCTTTCATATATCGATGCACATAGTGAGGGGGAGCAAATGGTTTTTACAAAACAATGGATTTTGGCATCTCACGTGTGCAAGGCTCAGACTTCACCAAAGAATTGACGAAACTTGAATTGTCATCAATCGAAAGGATACGTCTTGGCCGGGTAATAATTTCAAGCTGGTCTAACCAGTGATGTAAGCGTGTCTCGAAAAAGATGTATCTGAGTAGAGTGTACCGTTTCGAGAAACTTTCTATGGACTTGACCAGGACGGGTAATAATTTCAAGCTGGTCTAACCAGTGATGTAAGCGTGTCTCGAATCGGTCATGTTCACTGAAAGTGGATCAATTCAAAAAGTGCAAGCTCTACCTAACATGTGCAAATTTATAAAACTATCACATGTTGAGGGGGAGCATTTGAAAAAATATAAAACTCTCAAGTGTTTACAAAAATGTGTTTCAGAATCATGAACACTTTGAGAGATTTTTCAAAGATTTGATTTATGGCAATCGTGGAAGTACACCAAAGACCGACCATTTTAATTAATGCATGGAGTTATAAGGATGGTTAGGTTAGGCTCAAGTTCCCACGATCCCGCCAGAGCCGGAGGGATCTACCCAGGGACAATCCACTAGTTAGTGTAGAAGTCCTTAGGTATGATTAAAAAGGAGAAAAGTGTGATTAAGGGAAGAGTGCCGACTGAGATGGAGCTAATACTGGAACAAACCCAACAAGGTACTAGTAATGAAGTCTCGGTAAGCACTGAAGGGGTTGAAGAATGAAAAAGAATTGTAAAGATAAAGGGTGAAAAGAAATAGCCCTCCTTACAACTTAGGCAGAAACCGGGTCAATACATATGCTGTCAAAATCACTTAGTTGATTGCTGGCATTGAAGACAAAGTATCATTGACCCAGTGATACGCTGCACAACCCTCCCTAGCCACTCAAGGTCCCTCAAAGGATTCTTGTTTCAATTGTCACGGAGTTCAATACATTCCTATCGTCTCTCTCACTCCAAGTTAGATGATATTGAAAAGGTGGCAGTCCTCTCCAGCCTCCGCTCACTAAATCAAAACGCACTATCGAGTCTAGAGCCACGAGATGCATAATAAGATCTCATAGGGACACGAATTATTTCTACACTGGTTGTTCAACATTAATGACACCAGTTGTAATCTTAAGAGTCCTACGCAGATCTTAGCAATCTGCCAGAACATTTATGAGAGAATTTACGAATGTAATTCTCAATGATTGAATGGAAATTCCTGCCAGGGTCAACATCAAGCAGCCCTGAAAGCAGGTCACTTCGGTAATTCTTTATGGATTACGCTTAGTGGTCACGACGGTTTCAAACGGTCTACAGTCGTGGAGTGATCTCCAGCGACTCACCTAATCGTTGATGTGCTACGGTTCGATCTTAAAAAGCCCTCTGTGGGTTTTCGATTAGGAACGGTCTTGGTAAGAATTAGAGAGAGTTTTCACACTATGCTGTTAACAATCTCGAAGTCCGAACCTGTAAGTACCGGTCGATTTGTTGCTAACTGTCGTATGCAGGAACTTCTGGCGATTGTAGCTGTGGAATGCTGTAGCTGGTTGCTGTTGTAGCTGGTTGCAGAAAAGATGCCAATCCTCTACCACATGTTCACACTACCTCGTCATTGTTATTCAACAAAGTCATGATCAACCAAAAGACCTTCAACACGGCTTCTGCTAACTCTGATACTAAAGATCATGACACCAAACAGTGTGAGCATGTCGGCTCGAAGAATATCACATCACAAGGAAACATACTGCTGAAAGATGACTTGGAAACAAATGTTGGATGATAAAGTCGAAGAATACTCAAAGATCATCCAAGACAATCAATCAGTCATCTAATCATTACTGCTAAAGGCACATAGACTAAAGACTTTGAAGAATCAAAGACTACGAGCTATAAAGACAAGTTCAGAAGAAAGAATGCTAGAATTCAAATTATTATTTCCGGGGTGACCTCCCTTAGGGGGAGATTGTTAGGAATATAAATATTCAGATGAAGGCTCGGTCACCCCGAGCATCTAATTAGCATTTCTATAGCTCGTAGGCTTATCTATATTATCAGTAATATTGTTAGTAGTTTAGTTATTAATTACTATTGTGGAGTGGGTCGGGGCTTTCCCCTCTGTCAGCTCGCTCCACAGTCCACTAGGGACATAATATGTAGTAGTATATATACCCCTTCCCACACATGGGAAGGGTTGGACCTTTTCAATCTAATATTACACAAGTTTCTTTCTCTCACTAAAAGGCTCCCATTTCTCTCTCTAAAACCTCTTCCATTCGATCCATACAAGCCTCATACTAGTGATTCATGTATTGTGAATACCCTACATAACTTAATCAATGTCTCTTTACCAGAATTGGTACATAGTGATCGGAACACCTGGAAATCACTTGTTGGGCGAGGACGGTCCTGAGATGCAACAGGATGATTAAATTTTGTCCCAACACCATGAAAATAACGAGAACAGAAAGTTAATGCTTCATCTGCAACATAACCCTCCGCTATTGAACCCTCCGGCTTAGCTTTATTTCGGACATAGTTTTTAAGCTTCTTCATGTATCTTTCAAATGGATACATCCACCGGAATGAAACAGGCCCGCCTTCAATAGCCTCTTCAGGTAAATGCATAACCAAGTGAATCATAATGTCAAAAAAAGCAGGAGGATATATTTGCTCGAGACTGCACAAAATATTGATCAACTGGTCTTTAGCTTTCACCATGTCTTTCACCATCAAAGTTCGGGCGCAAATTTGCTTAAAGAAGAAACAAAGCTCGATCAATGGTGTATAAGTCTGTGCGTCCAAGTATTGCTGAAGTCCATAAGGAAGTAATCGTTGCATCATTATATGACAGTCATGAGACTTTATGCCCGTTATACTGTTATCATCTTTGGTCACTTTTGACTTGAACTTGGATCCGAACCCATCTGGTAGTTTAACTGTTTTGATGTATTGACAGAAGAGTTTTCTTTTATCGGGTGTGAAGGAGTACTTTGCATGAGGCTTCGAGCACTTCCCGTTTTGTTTGTTTCCGAGCCACAACTCCTGTCGAATGCCCAGAGCTTGCAAATCTTGTCTTGCCTTCGCGGTGTCTTTAGATTTGTCATTCATTAACAAGGTGTTCAAGATACTCTCCAACACATTTTTTTTTATATGCATGACATCTAAATTGTGTGGTAGAGAAAGAAAAGACCAATATTCAAGATCGTAGAAGATAGATCGTTTAGTCCAGTTCAGCTCGACTGTATGATTACGTTTTATCTTCCCACCCCCATAATCCGGATGTTTCCCCGGCACACGTGTGGGCAATGTTGCAAGTTGAGTCAAGATATCAGCCCTGGTATCTTTTCTAAGAGGATCTCTATAATCGGGCTCATCATTGAATGTCGTACAGTCCCTCCTCCATTTATGGTTTTTTTTTAAGAATCTTCTATTACCAACATAAGCTGTTTTGCTTATCACACGCGTAGCCGGAGTGTCTACTTTGCATGTAGGGAAAGCGTAGTAACCTTGCCCTTGCCAACCAGACAAACTACTTCGAGCAGGAAAATCATTGATGGTCCATAAAAGCATCGCTCTCATGTGGAATTGAGTGCCTGTAGCAGCGTCCATATTCAAGATACCTGGTTTTTTCCATAATTCCACAAGGTCATCAATCAAGGGCTTCAAGTAAACATCGATGTCCTTCGCCGGTGATTTAGGGCCAGGAATCAACAACGTCAGCATCAAAGAAGTCTCTTTCATGCATAACCACGGAGGCAAGTTGTATGTTGTTAATATAACCGGCCACATGCTGTAAGTCTGACTAAGGTTGCCGAACGGATTGAATCCATCAGCAGCCAACCCTAATCGAATGTTTCTTGGTTCTATAGCAAAATCCGAATATTTATTGTCAAACTTCTGCCATGCTTTACCATCAACCGGGTGTTGCATCTTACCGTCCGTAGACTTTCCAGTAGCATGCCAAGTCATATGTTTTGCAGTGTGAATAGACTTGTACAAACGTTGTAGTCTAGGAATGATAGGGAAGTAACGCAACACCTTGTTAGGAACTTTCTTCCCCGTTGTTTTATTGTCTTTCCATCTACTCGTTTTGCAGACCGGACAATACTCCAAATCTTCGCCATCATCCCCCCGATATAGAAAGCAATCATTTTCACAAGCATGTATCGACTCGTACCCTAACCCGACCTTTTTAAATGTCTTCTTTATATGATAGTATGACGGTGGGAGATTGTAACCTAACCTGGGCGGAAATACCTCCTGGAGAAATTTTAGCGTTTTGTTAAATGAAGTATCATTCCATTTACCGCTGACCTTGAGATGTGTAAACTTTGCCATAAAATCCATTGTTGTCATAAAGTCACAACCCGGGTACAGAGGCTGGTTGGAACTTGCAAGTAACTCTTCATACTCGTTACGCAAAGGAGGTTTCGCTACTTGAGTAGGCTCGTTACTTGTCTCGCCAATATTTCCATGAGTCGGCTCATTATTCGAAGGAATATCAAGAATATCATTTTGATCATTATTCGGAGGAATATCAAGAATATCATTAAGGCACGCACCCATGTCACTTATCTCACGTTGTGTTGTGTTATAAAGAATATCATTTTGATCATTATTCGAAGGATCCGGTTCACCGTGATCCTTCCATTGTGTATAAGTTGGGTCCCACCCATTTTGGCCTATGTGGCGTTTAAGACCTTCGAGAGATACCCATGGAACATTACAACAACGACGACATGGACATTTTATGTTTCCGGAACTATTCAATAACGGTTTGCAATGATCGAGGAAGGCGGCAAGACCATCAAGAAATTCTTTTGAACCACGATGCTCTATACGGGTCCAACTCTTATCAATTATCATAACTGCATTTTTATGATGCAATCGGTTATTATATGCACTTAGTTAATGATTACGAGTTGTTTTGTTCACCTAGCGCAACTATGGAAGGCAATCCTAACCCACTCTTTGAATGATTCGTCTCATATATGAATGCGTATAACTGATTTACTATTTGAGAAAATTTCGGCAGCATTTCCCCTCAACTCCCCAAATATGTGCATTAAGGACATATTCGTAGGAGTAAAGGAGAAACACTGTCGAAATAATCTCAAATAGTAAATCAGTTATACGCATCCATATCCTAAATGAGACAAAACATTCAAAAAGCAGTCCCAAACAGGGGACTTTCCGAAATTAATTTCTAATAAATTAATTCCGGACGGGTTTTCTATAGGATGATTAACTTCGGACGGGGACTTTCCGAAATTAATCACTAAAATCCTAAAACATTCACAAAAGTCTAACAATAATACACAAATCGACTATTTTAAGTTAAACAATTAATAGAATATAAATACATGTTACACTTTTGCAATTGATTCACTACAAAACGTTATGATAAAGTCCAAATCACAGTCCATATGATAAAGTCCAAATGTTACACTAATCGAGTATTAATCCCAAAAATATTAATGCAATTTTAATACGTAGGTGTTCTTTGGCCCACTTGAATACCAAACGTACCCTATTTAATTACTAGGCTTAGTGAGACCCAAGATAATAAACTAAAGCAAATAAACGCACATCCTTGGTGGTTGTTTAACCAAACCGAGACACAACCTTGGCGTCTTGCTGTTAAACCTCACCAAAGCACACCCTTTTCGGGGCTAAAATAAGCAAAACAAATACCCCTGTTGCGCAGAAAATTTAGCAGCTAATGCGCCCTATTTTGTGCAGAAAATCAGCAGCAAACGTGCCCTATTTGTGTAGAAAATAAGCGGAACATTTCACGCAACATTTCACAAACATTTAGCAGCTAACGCGCCCTACTTCTATCCTACACCAACTGATTTTTAAACGCAACATTTCACAAACATTTCACGCAACATTTCACAAACATATATAACAACATACTGTCTCGGCTGTGGTCTCGGGCTCGGGCTCTGTGGTCTCGGGCTGCAGTCTCGGGCTGCGGTCTCGGGCTGCGGTCTCGGGCTGCGGTCTCGGGCTCGGGCTATATTAAAAGAGAGCACATTAGTATATAAAAAGTTTTTAAAAAAACTGTTGTCGGCGACATGTTGTCGGGATACAAAAGTTAAAAAAAAAAAAAAAAAAAAAAAAAAAAAAAAAAAAAAAAAAAAAAAAAAAAAGGGACCACATTACCTCTGTCTCGACTGTCTCAGCTCTCGACTCTCCCTCTCGGCTGTCTCGGCTGTATAAAAAAAATAAACAAAATTAACAAAAAACAAAATTAATACAAAATTAACACTTAAATTAACACTAAAATTAAACAAAATTAACAAAAAACAAATTTAACAAAAATCAAAATTAACAAAAATCAAAATTACCTGTTTTGTAGAAGAAGAAGAAGAAGTGGGGAAGAAGAAGAATTAAACAAAGGAGGGGTTGAGGAGTGAATTAAACATGAGAGGAGGAGGAGGAGGAGGAGGAGGTGGTGGAGCTGTGGTGGAGCTGCGGTGGTGTCGGAGGTGGAGCTGTGGTGTCGGAGGTGGTGGGGTGTAGTGATGGTGGAGTTGTGGTAGTGGTGGAGTACTGGTAGTGGTGTCGGAGGTGGTGGTGGAGTATAATCGCCGGCGACGTCAATAATTGAGGAGATGATAAAAAGTAAATGCGTTTTTTTTCTCTAAGTGTTTGAGATCTAGTTTTGTTATCTCTTTTAATGGTCCCGACGTCATGTCGTCAGGATCATAAAGAAAATTTGTCGTTTCTCGTTTGGCGGGACGTATGGAATTTTGGCGAAAATTTTGGCGGTAATATTACCGACGACAAGTCCACGGTAGTATTACTGTTATATAATTAAAATTTTTTATTTATTATAAATACTTTTATAAAATTAAAAAAAATATTTAAAAAATAGTTTTATAAAATTAAAAAATAAGTAGTTAAATTTTTTATTTATTATAAATACTTTTATAAAATTAAAAAAAAATATTTAAAAAATAGTTTTATAAAATTTTTAAAAAAAAGTAATTAATTTATAATTTACTAGTTCTTTTACACACACTTCAAAGAGTAATCACCTCGAACAAACTTCTTATAAAAGTACAACAATGGCGGAAGACATAATAATGGAAGAAAGAGAAGAGCCGATGATATCACCCAAACACCATAACTCGACCCGTAAACTTGCCTATTTTCTCAGACCTACTTCACTTTCAACCACCATGTTTATAGGAATCGGTTAAACGGATGAGTCGACAAATACGAGAGAGTATTACCTGCTACAATTTCTTGAAAGTTGTAGTCGACAAATACACGAGATGTTAAACGAATGATCCGAGCAATTATGGAACTCGTGCTCAACAACAAAGTTCCAGCTTATCTTGTTCCAGTTTGAAAGATGCAATTCCTAACTAATGAGCCGAGTTGTTTCATTTGCTTGTCGAGTTGTACACGAGATGTTAAACGAATGATCCGAGATGATATGGTTGTACACGAGATGTTAAACGAATGAGCCGAGATGGTAAGGTTCTACACGAGATGTTAAACGAATGATCCGAGATGATATGGTTGTACACGAGATGTTAAACGAATGAGCCGAGATGGTAAGGTTCTACACGAGATGTTAAACGAATGAGCCGAGATGATAAGGTTCTACACGAGATGTTAAACGAATGATCCGAGATGATATTGTTGTACACTGATGTTAAACGAATGATCCGAGATGATATGGTTGTACACGAGATGTTAAACGAATGATCCGAGATGATATGGTTGTACACGAGATGTTAAACGAATGAGCCGAGATGGTAAGGTTCTACACGAGATGTTAAACGAATGATCCGAGATGATATGGTTGTACACGAGATGTTAAACGAATGATCCGAGATGATATGGTTGTACACGAGATGTTAAACGAATGAGCCGAGATGATAAGGTTCTACACGAGATGTTAAACGAATGATCCGAGATGATATGGTTGTACACGAGATGTTAAACGAATGAGCCGAGATGGTAAGGTTCTACACGAGATGTTAAACGAATGATCCGAGATGATAAGGTTCTACACGAGATGTTAAACGAATGAGCCGAGATGGTAAGGTTCTACACGAGATGTTAAACGAATGATCCGAGATGGTAAGGTTCTACACGAGATGTTAAACGAATGATCCGAGATGATATGGTTGTACACGAGATGTTAAACGAATGAGCCGAGATGGTAAGGTTCTACACGAGATGTTAAACGAATGAGCCGAGAAGGTAAGGTTCTACACGAGATGTTAAACGAATGATCCGAGATGATAAGGTTCTACACGAGATGTTAAACGAATGATCCGAGATGATAAGGTTCTACACGAGATGTTAAACGAATGATCCGAGATGATATTGTTGTACACGAGATGTTAAACGAATGATCCGAGATGATATGGTTGTACACGAGATGTTAAACGAATGATCCGAGATGATATGGTTGTACACGAGATGTTAAACGAATGAGCCGAGATGGTAAGGTTCTACACGAGATGTTAAACGAATAATCCGAGATGATAAGGTTCTACACGAGATGTTAAACGAATGATCCGAGATGGTAAGGTTGTACACGAGATGTTAAACGAATGATCCGAGATGGTAAGGTTCTACACGAGATGTTAAACGAATGATCCGAGATGGTAAGGTTCTTGATCCGTTCCAAACCGGCTATCTTTTATTTCTCTATCACACAAGTCAACCACTTGTAAATGGTCAACCGTAATAAATGATAAAAGGAAAACAGTCTGAGAACGAATGCTCGTGTGTAGTGTGTGAAACCAGGCAAGTGATCACCCGGATCGTTTCCCAACGAGATGTGAATGGAAAACTGTGAAAAGCTAGGATTAGAGTGATAGATGATTTAGATTGCTTTTGATTTTGCTTTATTTAACAATTCTAAATAACAAATTAAAACAGATATGCACAGGAAAATTAAACGCGAATAAATAAATTACAAACGCGTAACGGAAAAGCTAAAACGGGACAAAAACTGAAATTTATAAAATTTAAAACCTAAAAAAGTAAAATAACTTAAAACTTATTTAAAAACTTAAATTATATTTTTTTATACTTTTTATTTAATTATTATTAATTATTTATTATTTAATTATTAATTAAACTAATTTGAATTATTAAAAATACTAAATGAACTAAGAAAATTCTAAAACTTTTTCTAAAAATATTATAAGATGAGAAAAAGCTAAAAAAATTATAAAAATGAAAATTACTTAATTAAAATTTAAAAAGATAAATTCTATTAAATAGAAGCTATCACTTTATTTCTATTTTTGATTTTCTTAAGGACTAAAAATATTTTTATATTTTTCCTAGATTATAATTAACAAAATAAAATTATGAAACTTGGAATTATATTTTTCTGATTATTTTTCTATTTATTATGATTTAAATACTATTAGAAACTAAATAAAAAGATTAAAAATATTAAAACTATTCAGAAAATTATGAAAATTTCTGAGTAAATCTAAAATATTATTAAGAAGCTAGGAAAAATAAAATGAAAAGTTATCTAAGCTTATAAGGCTAATTTAGGCAGATAAGCAGTTAAGGAATAAGCCCAAAATAAGCTAAAAAGCAGGAAAAATTACCAAATGATCAGGACAAGCTTAAACAACTATAAGAAGCATGAAACAACTTGAAAATACAAATAAGCACAAGAATTGAACAAGATAAGCACTTGGCTGCTTGTAAAATCAAAACAGAAAAAGCAGGAAAAAGGGAAACTTGCAGACTAGATTAAGCTAGGAAATAAGCTACTGAGATGCAATATTATGGGGGCAAAACTTAGCTAGGCTTATGAGCTATCTAGAAAACCTAAAAGCCCTATGACAACAACCCCAATTGATGTTTAATTTAGCCCTAGATCAGCTCCCAAAAACAACCAAGTCTGTTGTTTGTGCAGGTCTGTGCAGAAATTGCACAAGTGTGCACAAGTGATATTGGCTATTAGGGCTACACTATATGGACTAAGTGAAGTGCAAAGATGGCAAAATTAATGGCCAAAACAACTTATAGCTGCTAATGGCTTGTTTGACTGTTTTGTTGACTGAGGTTCACAAGGACCATGTAAAACTGCATAAGCAACCAATCTGGTTATCTAGAACTTAATATTAGCTTATTATGGCTTATTTATGCTGGAACAAAGTTGAGATAAGTGCACATGTACAGTACACTATTGTTTGGCCTGTGTGACTGCCTAAATCCAAACACTCCTTTGTGTTGAGTCTGTCTTGGATTTTCAAAGGAAGTAGAAAATTTGACCTATGATTGCTGACTTTTACTAAATAAACAACTTATAAAAACTATAATAAACAACTTTTATCAGAAATATAAGCAATTTAATAAGCTATACTAGGTTTGACTGTTTTTGACTTTTTAGAGTTTTTTGAGTAAAACTAAGACACAAGCTATATTATACTGATATTATTGATGAGATATGACTATTAATAGATATAAAGCAATAAATGACAGAGATAAGCTAGAAATAAGCTATAGCACAGTTACAATAGTATTTAAGCAAAAACCAAATAAAGGCTTACAACTGTGAAGTAATGAAACAGAGAAAACTGATTAAGGACCAACTTGGCTTGTCACAACCAAGCTTAATACCCCATTCCAGCTTAATCACCCCAACTTATCAACCCAGAACAGCTTATTTCAGCTTCTTTGACTTTATTTGACTTTTCTTCAAATCTTGAAATAGAACAGGATTACACTAAAATAAACTCACCAAAAGCTATATTGAGCTGATGTGAGCTTATTTAAACAGATAATAAGCCATTACAAACAACATTTAAATTAAAAGGAATTACAGTGAAGCATGAGATTTTAAAGTGACTGAAATTAAATGACAAGGTACAATAAATTAAGATCAAAATGACTGTAAATCAACTATATTGATGACTGGAATTTAAAATTACAATAAGTAAAGACAATTAAATAAGATATGTGTCGTTTTACACATATCTTTTCGTCCAATTTTCGAGTCAAAACAACCAAAAACACTTTAAAACGATCAAATAATGTTAAAAATATCTTTGAAATGTGTTTTTGTGTATTTCAAATGCAAAATGATTAAAAACAGATAAAAAACGAATAAAGTTTGCATAAATGACAAGTCTAGTCCCTAGAGTTTTAAAAATTGTCAAAAGTAGTCTTTGGTTTTCAAAAATGAAAAAAATGTCATCGATGGTCCTTTGTTTGAAAAATGACAATTTTGGTCCTTGTCACAACTTTGGACAAGTAGCAGTTTTGGTCCTTGGAATTTTCAGCTTATACATATTTGGTCCTTGGGTTTTATCTACTACAAACCAAATGGACCATTAAACATAACAAACCTTTAACCCACTACAACCCAACCGGCCCACACCTCTAAAACCAAAACCCGACCCACCCTCCTATTTTAACTAAACACAGAGAAAGCAATGGTCAAACCCCCAATTTCCCACTTAGTCAAAATCCCTAATATCCTCAGCTACTTGTCTCCTTCCCCAAAGAAGTAAACCGCCAAAATCCCATTCTCTTTTTCCCCATACGTTTCCTTTCTCACATCACCATCACCCCCACCTCACTCCAAAATAACCTCACGGGTTCACCTCCACCTCAGCGATCCGAGGCATGAAGAGAAGGATCCAACGGCCAAAATAAAAGGTGTGAAGATCTAGACAATCCAACGGTGTCAATAAGTAAAGACAATTAAATAAAATATGACTTAATAAAATTTAGCTACCCCTTTTAATCCTACTACATTGATCTATATATACAAAATACAATTGGGAAATCCCTAGCCGACTTCTCTGATCACTTCTACACCCTTTGATTAGCTTGAATTCATCTCAGCCATTGATTTGGATTTTTGGCGCCAAAAACATTACTAGTGGATTGAGCAGGTTTGTAGCATTTAATGCATTTGGAAAAGGTGGAGAAGAAGCATTTAATGTTCCTTGTATTGTTAGGAGAGTGGGATAGGAGGGGGTGGTATAGCAGAGAAACAATGGGTGAGGTTGTTTTGGCGGGTTTGTGAGGTTGGGGATGAGTTTGACCAAGTCAAACTGGTTTTGTATACCAGGCTGGGTCGGGTTTTAATAATAGAAGGATTGGGCTTGGTTGGGCTGGGTTTAGTAAATAGGATGGGTTGGGTTTAGATAATTAGGATGTTGGGTTTTATTTATTTATTGGATCCGGTTGGTTTGTAGTTAAAATATCACAAGGACCAAAAGTGTAATATTCTGATTTTCAAGGAGTTGAACCTGCCAAATTTCCAAAGTTAACACAAGGACCAATTATGCCATATAAGAATAGTACAAGGGTTATATTTGATAATTTCCATATTTTAAATACCCGAGGACTAAATTTGACATTTTTCAAAGTTGAGGGACCAAAGTTGTAAATATGAAATTTTTAACTTCAAAGGACTTTTTTAACAACTTGTGAATCCCCAAGGACCTAAAATGATATTTGTACAAGTTTTTAGTGATCAGGGACTAGATTTGACAATTTTTAAAAGTTGAGGGACTGAAACTGCCAATTATGCAAACTTTGTTCGTTTTTCACTTGTTTTTAAACATTTTGCATCTGAAACATATAAAACACAATTCTGGGATAATTTCAGTATTTTGATGCATTTCTGAGTGTTTTTGGATGTTTTGGCAGCTCAGATTAGGTAAAAATGATGAGTATTTAGACACTCATCAATCCCCCACACTAAACTATTGCTAGTCCCTAGCAATATTTTATGAAGATTTAATGGATTTGAAAGACTCTTTACCAAAAGCCATTACTTCTGGAGTAGCCAATTGTTTCAGTTCAAGTAAGAACTTTGGTACAATGATAACCAAGTGATTTTGAGCAAACCACAAGCTGTCAACGGTTTTGATTTGTCTTTACCAGAAGCCGTTTGCTTCTGGACTAGCCAACTCTTAGATAAATTATCAATATTATCTTTGGTGAGCTGATTACCAATCATGGATTTTCACTGCCTTAACCACAAGCCATAACCTTGCGGGCTAGCCAACTCTTCACTTATGAAGATATGGTGAGCCGAAAACCATACAATTTTGGGCAAATTGCAAGCCATAAACGGATTTGATATATCTTTACCAAGAGCCGTTTGCTCTCGGATTAGCCAATCCTTATGTGGGTTAGACATGGCGGACTGATAACCATTTATTGCGTTCTAAGTGAGAAAAAAAAAATTTAAATTTTGGCTAAAATGGGGGTACTAGATGGTACATTTGATCAAATTCGCAAGAATTCCCCCCCACACTTAGAACTGAATATTGCCCTCAATATTCAAAGAACCGGCTGTTAAACCAACACTTAGAACGTAAAAAGGAAATACTAATAGCCTTTTATTTCATATAGCTATTTATTTTATTTTTATTTAATTTGCATTTAAGCCGTTAAGGCATGCAAATTCCCCCTTTTTTTTTTTTTTTTTTTTTTTTGACTGTACATTTTTACAACATGTAGGGCATCTCCCCCACACTAGGGTGAGACATGGGTGAAAACCCATATTTTGCTACTGTTTTTATTAACCGAGTCGCTAGCTTGACTCGACCCCGAATTGAGTTGATTCCTCTCGAACAGTCAGGTTTATCACGCAAGCTAACCGCTTGTGAACGGTCAACCGTAACAAAGGGTTTCCTGAACAGCCCGGGAGAAAAAGCAATTTAAAAGTTTATGGGGAAGTAAGAGACCAGGAAATCCGGCATTTAAACCAATGTTAAATGGACAATGCCGGGGTCAAAAGTAATATCCTCACTCCTGAATGAGTGAAAGATTGGGGAAATCACCGGGTAGGTGAAGGGAAGAAGAGAGATCTGAACAGCAATTAGGATAAGAACTTCCTCCTCAAGAATTGCATTTTCAAGTGGAGGAGGCAAGTCTTTAATCTTGATCTCCGGAAATTTATCAGTTTCCGCAACTGACTTAATTTCCTTTTTATGAAGTTGAACGGGAGGGAGAGGAGGGAAATTGTCCTGATTCAACAATTTCTCAAGAGAAAGAATATCTCCCTCCAAATCAATCTCAGCGTTATCAATTCCTTCCAGAAATGAATCACACCTGAGAAAAGCTTCGATCTCTTCCGAATTGGAATCACTTCCCTCAAACGGAGGGAGAGAAAGGGAAGAGTCGGAAATGATAGGTAGAGAAGATGGAGTGGGGTCACCACTCACAGAATTATGAAAATAACCTAGACTTTCTTGAGAGTACTCCTCTGAAGCAATGTCAATGACATCTATTCGGTTAACCGATGCAGAATTATAATTTGAGGAGTACTTTGAAGTTTGATCATGGTTAAAGGTAACAGCTTCCTTATCCACACGCAATGTGATCTCATGCTTAAATACATCAATAAGAGCATGGCCCGTTTTTAGGAATCCTCTTCCAAGAATTAGAGGAACCTTTTGATCAGCATCGAAATCAACAACCACAAAGTCAGCTGGAAAGTGGAACTTCCCTACTTTCACAAACACATCTTCGGCAATGCCGCAAGGATGAGATATGGTTCGATCTGCAAGCTCAAGAGTCATGCAGGTAGGAGTAAGAGCCGGAAGAGAAAGTTTCTTCCATACTGAATGAGGCATCAGGTTGATGCTTGCACCTAGATCTGCTAAGGCATAGCATTCAACCATTCCCGGAAACACACATGGTATAAGAAATTTCCCGGGATCTCCAAGCTTCTCCGGAAGCTTTTTTAAGATAACCGCTGAGCAGTTCTCATTTAACGGAGTTTTAGCCATTTCAATCAGCTTTTCCTTGTTGCTTAACAAGTGTTTGATAGCTGATGCAAACTTGGGCATCAAAATGGTAGCATCCGCAAAGCTTATGTCAAAATGTAATTCTTTGAAGATTTGATAGAATTTATCATTTTGTTGACTAGCTTTTTCACGGAGCTTTTGCTCATTTAAGCGCGATGGGTAAGGAATGTGAGGTTTGGATTTAGGGACAACCACTTCAGGAGTCTTAACAGATTCAAAGACAACTCCTGGTTTGGATTTTTTCGGGACAACCGGAGGATGGACATGTGCTGTACTTTGTTTGTCCATTGTATCCTCCGTCTCTTTCTCCATTTCAAACAACGGAGGAGGAATAGGGGCAGATGGCCCCTCATAAGCAGCACCACTCCGAGTGGTGATAGCTTTGACGAAAGTGGTATCTTCGTCATCATCACTGTCGTCATCAAGTACACTGACAGGAACAGCATTGAGCATTTCGGAATAATATCTGGCTGTCCTTTGCTCATTAAGTTTGGTTGACAAACTTTTAACCGTGAATCGTGATAGAGTTGGATCTATTCTTGACGGTTGAGGAGCAAGTGTGGGTGTAGAATTTTGGATGACCGAAGGTTGGACGTATTTAGTACTTCCACTGTTAGTGGGAAGTACCGGGTCCTTTATCACCTTGAGTCCATCAAAAGCTTTACCACTATGTGTAGTGACAGCTTTGAGTTCACCCCTTGGGTTGACAACAGTGTTACTTGGAAGACCTCCCGAAGTAGAAGGTGGATTAAGATGGTCCATGAGACTGGCAAACATATTCTTAACTTCAGTTTGAGAATGATCGATTTTATTTGAAAGCTCAGTTCCTTGCTTGTGTATTGAGGACTGAAATTCATTCTTCAAGTTAGAGATTTGATTTTGCATTGCCTTCATATTGGTCTCATTAACCTTGATGTAGCTATCAAGCTCACTCGAGAGAGGTCTTTGGGAATTAGGAGCAGAATACCCTTGATTACCCCTTTGGGGTGGGTATTGATTGTTTGGGGCATGATATTGATTCTGCGTGTTTTGCCCTCTTTGCTGATTAGGATTATTCCTATTTGGATTATTAGGAGAAGGAAAACCGGGTGGTCCATGCTGATTGCTAGCACGGTAATTTGTTTCCATTTGAGGATGGTATTGACCACCTCCTTGATTGGAAGATCTGGCTAAAGCTTTGACTTCAAATGCATTGCCATCGGTGGCAGTACAATTGTAGTAAGCATGAGGGCCACCACAAGTAACACAAACTTCTACTTTTTTGATTTCAGCAGTGTGAGAAGTTTGCGGAGCGGACTCTTTCTTTTGTGTGGAGAAAACCAAAGCTTGAATAACCTTCGTGAGTTCAGCAAGCTGAGTATCAGTGCTGGACTGACTCACGGGAGATGAAGTGGAAGGACCAGCACCAGCCTGAGAATTATATGGTCTGGCTCGTGCAGTGCGGACCTTAGACTTATTTTCAATGAGAGCAATGGCTTCCCTCGTGGATTTGCTCAGAAAATTACCTCCAGCTGAGGCATTAAGAGAATCTTGGTCAGATGGGTTTAACCCATTGTAGAAAGTGTCCATCTGCATCAAATCGGTGAAACCGTGATGAGGACATTTGCGGAGCAATTCTTTGAAACGCTCCCATGCTTCTCCAAATGGCTCATCAAACCTTTGTGAGAATTTCATGATTTCATTTTTGAGATATGTGGTTTTAGACGGAGGAAAGAATTCATTCACGAATTTCTGAACCAGATCTTCCCATGTTGTTATCGATCGAGGGGGTTGTTTGTCAAGCCAAATTCGGGCTACCCCTTCGATGGAAAACGGGAAAAGAAGAAGTTTTATTGATTCCTCAGGGACACTTTTGCATTTGATGGTAGATGTGATTTTATTGAACCATCTAATGTGATCTTGAGGATCGTCTCTTTCAAAACCATAGAATTGTCGCTGGGTTACCAGGTTTATTAACCCAGTCTTAAGCTCAAAATTCTCAGCCACGATGGCTAGAACAACAATGGCATCTCCGTACCCAGTGGTGGGAGCTTGGAGCAGCTCATTCATAGGACGGTCTTCAGCCATTATGTCAGGGGTTTTGGGATCAGTACGTAACTCGGGTACGACTGATGGAGCAGAACGTCTACGACGTCTTCGAGGTATATTTCCAAGCTCACGGAAAGGGCTTGATGACCTTGAAGAACGAGTGCGCATGCACTTAGCAAAATTTTTCAATTAAAATCAAGATCGAGAAAAACACAAGTAAACTTAACCAACAATCAACAAGCGTACGGTAGCTCTCTAAAAGACAAACGCACAGAGTGGCGGAGAAGCAAAGGTGGGCGATTAAGCTCCTTAAAAACCCGCTTCTTTCAGTCCGACAATTTAATGTCAGACTATCCTAGAACCTCCGTTAGAGTTTGTTTATCAATTAAAGGTGAGCCGATATTCGCAAGTGATACAAAGGAAAAGTTTTAATTCTTTGGTTTGGGAACTTATTATGGCCGTACCCCCAGTTAGGTAGTACTCAGTCTTGGTTCTCGATGGTTAATTTTTATTTGTTATTATTAAAGAAAACGGAAAATATTTTTGGGTTTTTAATTTTTATATGATAATATTAATAATAATATATATAGAAAAGAAAGAAAATATTTTTGGTATTTTATATTGTTTTTGGGAAATAGGAACTTCTGATAGAAGGATCTCGAATCACTAATCGCTAAAATTCTTCACAACAGTCGCAGCACACCTCCCCGGCAGCGGCGCCAAAATTTGATCCGTTCCAAACCGGCTATCTTTTATTTCTCTATCACACAAGTCAACCACTTGTAAATGGTCAACCGTAATAAATGATAAAAGGCAAACAGTCTGAGAACGAATGCTCGTGTGTAGTGTGTGAAACCAGGCAAGTGATCACCCGGATCGTTTCCCAACGAGATGTGAATGGAAAACTGTGAAAAGCTAGGATTAGAGTGATAGATGATTTAGATTGCTTTTGATTTTGCTTTATTTAACAATTCTAAATAACAAATTAAAACAGATATGCACAGGAAAATTAAACGCGAATAAATAAATTACAAACGCGTAACGGAAAAGCTAAAACGGGACAAAAACTGAAATTTATAAAATTTAAAACCTAAAAATGTAAAATAACTTAAAACTTATTTAAAAACTTAAATTATATTTTTTTATACTTTTTATTTAATTATTATTAATTATTTATTATTTAATTATTAATTAAACTAATTTGAATTATAAAAAAATACTAAATGAACTAAGAAAATTCTAAAACTTTTTCTAAAAATATTATAAGATGAGAAAAAGCTAAGAAAATTATAAAAATGAAAATTACTTAATTAAAATTTAAAAAGATAAATTCTATTAAATAGAAGCTATCACTTTATTTCTATTTTTGATTTTCTTAAGGACTAAAAATATTTTTATATTTTTCCTAGATTATAATTAACAAAAGAAAATTATGAAAATTGGAATTATATTTTTCTGATTATTTTTCTATTTATTATGATTTAAATACTATTAGAAACTAAATAAAAAGATTAAAAATATTAAAACTATTCAGAAAATTATGAAAATTTTTGAGTAAATCTAAAATATTATTAAGAAGCTAGGAAAAATAAAATGAAAAGTTATCTAAGCTTATAAGGCTAATTTGGGCAGATAAGCAGTTAAGGAATAAGCCCAAAATAAGCTAAAAAGCAGGAAAAATTACCAAATGATCAAGACAAGCTTAAACAACTATAAGAAGCATGAAACAACTTGAAAATACAAATAAGCACAAGAATTGAACAAGATAAGCACTTGGCTGCTTGTAAAATCAAAACAGAAAAAGCAGGAAAAAGGGAAACTTGCAGACTAGATTAAGCTAGAAAATAAGCTACTGAGATGCAATATTATGGGGGCAAAACTTAGCTAGGCTTATGAGCTATCTAGAAAACCTAAAAGCCCTATGACAACAACCCCAATTGATGTTTAATTTAGCCCTAGATCAGCTCCCAAAAACAACCAAGTCTGTTGTTTGTGCAGGTCTGTGCAGAAATTGCACAAGTGTGCACAAGTGATATTGGCTATTAGGGCTACACTATATGGACTAAGTGAAGTGCAAAGATGGCAAAATTAATGGCCAAAACAACTTATAGCTGCTAATGGCTTGTTTGACTGTTTTGTTGACTGAGGTTCACAAGGACCATGTAAAACTGCATAAGCAACCAATCTGGCTATCTAGAACTTAATATTAGCTTATTATGGCTTATTTATGCTGGAACAAAGTTGAGATAAGTGCACATGTACAGTACACTATTGTTTGGCCTGTGTGACTGCCTAAATCCAAACACTCCTTTGTGTTGAGTCTGTCTTGGATTTTCAAAGGAAGTAGAAAATTTGACCTATGATTGCTGACTTTTACTAAATAAACAACTTATAAAAACTATAATAAACAACTTTTATCAGAAATATAAGCAATTTAATAAGCTATACTAGGTTTGACTGTTTTTGACTTTTTAGAGTTTTTTGAGTAAAACTAAGACACAAGCTATATTATACTGATATTATTGATGAGATATGACTATTAATAGATATAAAGCAATAAATGACAGAGATAAGCTAGAAATAAGCTATAGCACAGTTACAATAGTATTTAAGCAAAAACCAAATAAAGGCTTACAACTGTGAAGTAATGAAACAGAGAAAACTGATTAAGGACCAACTTGGCTTGTCACAACCAAGCTTAATACCCCATTCCAGCTTAATCACCCCAACTTATCAACCCAGAACAGCTTATTTCAGCTTCTTTGACTTTATTTGACTTTTCTTCAAATCTTGAAATAGAACAGGATTACACTAAAATAAACTCACCAAAAGCTATATTGAGCTGATGTGAGCTTATTTAAACAGATAATAAGCCATTACAAACAACATTTAAATTAAAAGGAATTACAGTGAAGCATGAGATTTTAAAGTGACTGAAATTAAATGACAAGGTACAATAAATTAAGATCAAAATGACTGTAAATCAACTATATTGATGACTGGAATTTAAAATTACAATAAGTAAAGACAATTAAATAAAATACGACTTAATAAAATTTAGCTACCCCTTTTAATCCTACTACATTGATCTATATATACAAAATACAATTGGGAAATCCCTAGCCGACTTCTCTGATCACTTCTACACCCTTTGATTAGCTTGAATTCATCTCAGCCATTGATTTGGATTTTTGGCGCCAAAAACATTACTAGTGGATTGAGCAGGTTTGTAGCATTTAATGCATTTGGAAAAGGTGGAGAAGAAGCATTTAATGTTCCTTGTATTGTTAGGTGAGTGGGATAGGAGGGGGGTGGTATAGCAGAGAAACAATGGGTGAGGTTGTTTTGGCGGGTTTGTGAGGTTGGGGATGAGTTTGACCAAGTCAAACTGGTTTTGTATACCAGGCTGGGTCGGGTTTTAATAATAGAAGGATTGGGCTTGGTTGGGCTGGGTTTAGTAAATAGGATGGGTTGGGTTTAGATAATTAGGATGTTGGGTTTTATTTATTTATTGGATCCGGTTGGTTTGTAGCTAAAATATCACAAGGACCAAAAGTGTAATATTCTGATTTTCAAGGAGTTGAACCTGCCAAATTTCCAAAGTTAACACAAGGACCAATTATGCCATATAAGAATAGTACAAGGGTTATATTTGATAATTTCCATATTTTAAATACCCGAGGACTAAATTTGACATTTTTCAAAGTTGAGGGACCAAAGTTGTAAATATGAAAATTTTAACTTCAAAGGACTTTTTTAACAACTTGTGAATCCCCAAGGACCTAAAATGATATTTGTACAAGTTTTTAGTGATCAGGGACTAGATTTGACAATTTTTAAAAGTTGAGGGACTGAAACTGCCAATTATGCAAACTTTGTTCGTTTTTCACTTGTTTTTAAACATTTTGCATCTGAAACATATAAAACACAATTCTGGGATAATTTCAGTATTTTGATGCATTTCTGAGTGTTTTTGGATGTTTTGGCAGCTCAGATTAGGTAAAAATGATGAGTATTTAGACACTCCTCAGTTCTACACGAGATGTTAAACGAATGAGCCGAGATGGTAAGGTTCTACACGAGATGTTAAACGAATGATCCGAGATGATAAGGTTCTACACGAGATGTTAAACGAATGATCCGAGATGATATTGTTGTACACGAGATGTTAAACGAATGATCCGAGATGATATGGTTGTACACGAGATGTTAAACAAATGATCCGAGATGATATGGTTGTACACGAGATGTTAAACGAATGATCCGAGATGATATGGTTGTACACGAGATGTTAAACGAATGAGCCGAGATGGTAAGGTTCTACACGAGATGTTAAACGAATGATCCGAGATGATATGGTTGTACACGAGATGTTAAACGAATGAGCCGAGATGGTAAGGTTCTACACGAGATGTTAAACGAATGATCCGAGATGATATGGTTGTACACGATCTGTCAACAAAATATTTCCCACCAAAATCTCCCACCAAAAATTTCCCACCAAAAATTTCCCACCAAGATCTGCTCTTATATACTAACATCTTATCCACACAACTTCACAACCTCTTATACTCAAAACCACTTAACCTCACAACCACAAACACACACTGTTATCATGGTGAAGATGGTGAAATTTGAAGCTTTTGCTTGTCCTTGTAAACGAGGAGACGTAATTCTGCGAGAATCGCATAAACCTTACTCCCGTGGTAAACAATACTATGCGTGTCCTTTATCAAAGGTGAACACTTACATACTTTTTTGTGTGTTATATAAATAATTTTGTTAGTTGTTAAAAATAATAGTTTTTACTCTTTAACAGAGTGGGACAAAGGAGTATGGATGCGATTTTTTTTTATGGAAGGAGGAACGACTAGCCAAAATGACCGGTTCTCTTGGAGCTTCAACGCCTCCAACTCATTCCGCAGGACCATCCATAACTCCAACTCGTTACACCGCAGGACCTTCAACATCGAGTCCTGGAAATACAGAGTGCTCAAACTGCATCAAACTGAATCACCAGATAATGGTACTCAATAAAATGCTAGAAGTGTACATGCATCCAAATAAACACACAATTGATTCAGCTGCCTTATTTCACGACCTTTATAATGACATGGTAGGTGATATGGAAATCTTCGTATGTAGGTTGTTGTTGTTGCTGTTATTGTTGTTGTTGTTGCTGTTATTGTCGTTGTTGTTGTTTGTTGTGTTATTGTTGTTGTTTAATAAAATGTTGTTGTTGTTGTGAAAACTGATGTCGAACGTGCTTTATATTTTTAATTCGTACGCTTTAAAATGTTCCAATGTTGTTGTTGTTGCTGTGAAAACTTAAGTATCCATCAAGATTCCACCATAAGGGGCCGTTTGGTTTATGTTGTCTAAACAGGGCCGTTTGGTTTATGTTGTTTTGTTAACAGCAGCCCACAAGGGTCGTTTGGTTTATGTTGTCCAAACAGGGGTGTTTGGGATTGCTTATTTCCTGCACCAAAAGGGTGTTTGGGTTTATGACCTTATTTGAAGAAACAATATCACAATTAACAAACACGAAGGCAAACATTTTATTTAAAACACGCAAGAGTTCTCAAACGAAAAACTCGACAACTAAACGAAACAACTCAAACTAAACAACTAGACAACCAAACGAAACAACTCAAACTAAACAACTCGACAACCAAATGAAACAGATCAAACGAAACAACCCGTTTATTTTTTTTTGCGGCTACTTCCCGCTTTGCTGGAACTCGCACCATCTTTTCCCTTCCTTGCTCTCATTTCCTTGATACGTGCAAACGTAGCTTCGAGATTTGTTACTCTATTTTCCAGATTACCAAATTCGTTGTCGAGGTCCAACGTGCTTTCAGCTTCATCGCCACCTCCAACAGCAGCAGCAGCTTGTGCTTCAGCAGCACGTTGAGCTTCAACAGCATCTAGCTCTTCCAAATACTCTCTATAGTACGGCTTTCTCCTCAACCATTCCAGAATCTTGTCTCTCTGCCACGGTGCACAGTTCGCATAAGAACCATATTCATCAAAAATTTCCCAGCCCCAATGAAGTATAATTTCATTATACAGGAGCTCGTGTGATAAAGCCTTCGACCATTCCTGTTCCGGCGTTAAACCATCCATTGTTATGTGTGTTTTTTGTGAGAATTTAGGTGTTTTGTGATAATTTTATTATATGATATATATATATATAGGTAAAAAATTTTGGCGGGAAACATTACCGTCGACATGTCGTCGGCATGATAAAGGCGGGAAAAAACCCCGCCCAATTATTCGCTATTTTTCACACGCGGAAAAAGTCAAAATTTTGACTTAAATGGTTACCGACGCCATGTCGTTGGTATAATAAAACTAATGGCAAAATAATTCTTAATCAATCGCTAATCACAATTATTTTTTTGTTTATACTGTGCCGACGACATGACGTCGCCATCGTTTTGGCGGGTCAAATTACCGCCCTGGTTTTCACCAGGTTTAGAAAAGTCAAACAATTGTATCATTATACCGACGGCACGTCGTCGGTACGATACTAACTTAAAAATTCAACGCAACCTTGGCTTGGTCAAGTCATTTTTTTGTCGTTTAGTGTATTGTGCCGACGACATTAAGTCGTCGGCGTGGTGTTCCTCGCCTGTTCTATGTTTTCTTGTAGTGTGCAGACTCATTAACCTGCCCTGCAAGAATGCTGATGATCTAAAATTTGACCGAATCCAGAAAGAAAAATCCAAGTTTCATCATCACAGCCAATTATAATCAATAACACCCTCGTTCTAATGTACAACTTTACTCTCTTATACATTTACTATGGAAAACGAAGCCATTTAGAGGGCTTCTAAAACGCAACATCCATGGTTTTTTTTCTTTTTTTCCTCGCTTGCCTCCATACAACACCGTGTGACGTGCAGATTGACCAATTTTCAACCCTCCTAGCATCACAGCCTCGAAAACCAACGTTTTATACAAAAAATGCATGGTTACGTGTCTCAAATACATATTCCTAAAAAAAGCATGTGTGTACAGTATCAAACGATAATAAAATTTCATGGCACTGTAATATTCATCTACCGGACGTACACGTCTGTTGAAAAAAATCCATGACACTTCTTTGTCTTAAAAAAACGTACACGTTATCCCCTCTTGTTTAATGACGCTCATATTTGTAAACATTCGAATAAAGAGGATCATTCCGTCATGGCTTAAAACTTTATAGGTTGCCAGATGATCCCAACTTCAATCAAATTTTCGAAAATACATTTGAATTCAATCATCACAGCATCAACAAACAAGATTTAAATAGTTGTAAGTAATATATATCATGGATGACAACAGCAAAGAGGATGTGCAGGATTATTTATGCAAAAGACACATCATCAAATTTTACGATCAAATGGCAGTAGAGATCCAAAGGCTGAAGTTACCTTAAGCAAATCCAAAGCACAAAGTTCAAGTAAGATCTGAGAGTTCTGTGCATGAAGGTTGGTAAACCCCAAAACAATATATATCTGATTTCTTTCAATAAAAAGGAAAAGGAAAAAATGAAACGACATCGATTTTGCCCACTCTTATTTCCAAACATGAAACGACGTCATACCAGTCTACACCATTCCTAAACCGCAACATATCAGAGGCCAACAATTGACTACAACTGATTGTCAAATACTCAAGAAACATTGAGGTAAAAGGCATGTTTTTTAACCACTTAAAATAACGCAACATTTTTTAGCAGCTTTCACATTTCACGGGTCTAGAGGTTTGTCATAGGTAGCCCTTAAACAACATTTGGCACAGATTTTTGCTTATGTCAGAATACCCGTGCATTGGATCAGATACATAGCATTGGCTGCAAAGCCTATTGCATTTTATACCCGTGCATTGGTTGAGAGGACTGTCACAACCGGTAGAAACGGGTGAACCAGGATGGACCGGGATCATTTTCTTGTTTTTCTCGGGTTAATCTGCTCGTCATTGTTATTTTGTTGGTGCGTGGACTTTAATCACATGGTACTCGCCGTCGCAACGTGCGAGTTCCGTACTAGTAATTAAAAACATTACATTAATAATTCAAATAAAATTAAAAACATTATAATAAAAATTCAAATAAAATGACAAATTAGTGTTCATTTGTTCGATGTAAAACCTCATTCCACATCTTTCCTTTCGGCTTCGTGCGCGTTCTTATACCTTATTCGCTTTGTATCATTCGAGCCCGACTGTGATATGGACTTAATAGGAACAAACTATTCCGGATATATCCCATCAGTAATATAATATCCCCATTTATAAGTCACGTGTTAGCCACAAATGGAACCTCTAGTGCTTTCCCGTCTTTGAGATCATTGAAAATAGGCGATTGACATATAACATTCACGTCGTTGTTCGCCCCGAAAACACCAAAGAACATATGCCAAATCTATAAGTCTTGTGAGGCAACCGCTTCCAATAAAATGAATGGATGTGGCTCGCGATTATCCCTACAATATTGAGCACAATATGCATTTGGGCAATTAACCCATGGCCAACCCACACAGTCAATGCTTCTTAACATCAAAGAAAACTCATGTTTCTCCTCGTGAAAAACATAGAGTTTTTTGACATCAGTATGTGTACGCCTTCACAAAAACTCGTCTCCATATAAGTCCATAATAGCCTTATAGAAATCTTGGAGAGCATGATGGTAAGTTTTTACACCCATTTGTAGATATTCGTCTAAAGCATCAGAAACGAGCCGTATGCCAATTGAGGAATTGCAGAGGTACGTTTCATCAATGGGAAAATGCCAACTTTTCCCGTAAAATCACTACTTTGTTGAAAATACGACGCATTATTAGTTACTTCTCGAACAATGCGTGTGAATAGTCTTCGGCTCATTCGGAACCGCTTACGGAATAATTTACCGTCATGCATTGAGCTTTCAGAGAAGTAAGTAGCGGCTAGATGATCATGAACACCACAATAATCTATATCTATCGTGATTCGGGGGGTTTTGTGATTGGAGAAGTGGAAGCTTGGAAAACCGTAACTGTTTCTTTAAAAAACTATCACTACTATTAACTTCATTTTCTTCATCATCCGAGGATGTTAAAAAAAAAAAAAAAAAAAAAAAGATCGGAAGACATTTGTTTAAGATGAGATGTGTAAAGTGTATAAGAAAATATGTGTTTGAAAGTTTGTATATGTAGTATTTATAGAATAAGTATTTAAATTTCAAAAGTTTATTTATTTATTTGAAGTAATTTTGAAAATGGACAAGTAGCCCAAGGAATTAACCTTTTTTAGACGCGAATATTTTTTTCCCTCAAAATTTGGATATGGGCTACCATAGTTAAAATCATAACACATGTCCCATGTAGTACTATTTTGTCTTATTATAAATGACATATATACCCTCTTCTTGGAATTGGGCTACCCACTTTACCTTGGGCTACTTTAGAATTGGGCTACCCACTTCACTTTCTCCGGCAAACACCTCCGAACTTCAAACCTAGAATCTGGCGACCCTTTCGGCGACCATCACCACCAACCTCCGGCAACCACCACCACCAACCTCCGGCTACCATATCCAAACCATCCGTTAACCAAACATCAATCTACAAACCTTCAAACTCCAACAAATCCAAAACAACACACGACACTAAACCTCACTGTCCCTACTAAATATCACCCACGACAAACAAAACAAATCCAAACTAACCTTAACCCAACAACAACAAACTCACATCTTCTTGAAGATATGTAATGAATTCTCGCACATATTAACCTCTTACACACGAACACAATAAACATGGTACTTACTGTAAATCCAATCACTGTCATCACTAAATTTATCCCAGGAGACATCATATTATTTTCTTCCAAAAACAAAAACCAATCACTAATTCCTATAATAAACTTGTCAAGAACCCAATCAGCAACTTTAAAGAAACTAATGATTGAAACTCACAAACATCATTAATTCAAACACCCAAAATATAAAATCATGTGATGTTTCTGTAGATAGAATACAAAAACCAACCACTAATTATGTTTCTGTAGATATAAAATCAAACACCCAAAATATAAAATCATCATTAATTCAAACATCGTTAATTGAAACTCACAAACATCGTTAATTTAAAGAAACTAGAGATGACACTCTGTGTTTGTTTGTTGTCTTGTTAAGTCGAAATTTCATTGGTTTTCGGATAGATAAATGTTTGAAAGAATCAAGCTTTTTAATGTTTTTGTGAATAAAGATTGCAGATTTTTGATGAAATCGGAAGAATTTGTGAAAATAAATGGTGGGTTTGTGATGGGGATTGAGAGAGGTAACACAGTGTAACTATGATAGGGATTTATTACTTACAAGATTTTATTTAGTGGTGGTGGTGGGCATGGTGGAGGTGGCGGCGGATATGGTGGAGGTGGATCCAAGCAGCGGATATGGTGGAGATTCATATTTAACTAATGAAGAAGAGGGTGGTTGGTATATATATGTAATAACTAATGAAGAAGAGGGTAAATATGTAATTTACAATATATCTATATGGGACACGTGTCATGATTTTAACTTGGTAGCCCAGATCCAAAGTAGCTTATGTCTATTTTGAGGAAAAAAAAGATTCCTATCTAAAAAAGTTCTCTACTCGGGCTACTTGTCCATTTTTGGAATTACCTCTATTTATTTATTTATTTATTTTTTTGCAAATAACCTAACGATCAAATTTGGGAGGTTTGTTTTGCCTTTCAACTTGGTCACATAAGCGACTGTCTTCTCTTTTTTTCTTACCTAGGACACGTCCCCTTGAGGGTGTAATGGTTGGAACGGGTTGAAACGTTTTGAGTCGACCAATCCCTCAACCGACCGCTACACATGGTCTTAGACATCAAAACCAATAAACCAACTCCACCCCTATGAGTCTCACACTCTCACCACACCATTATCCTCGTACTTTAACATTCCAAAAATCTTTAGCGTTTATTTATTTATTTATTTTTTTTTTTATTTAAAAAAAAAGAAAAAAAAAAAAGAATCTTTACAAATACTAAAAAATAGGGTTTATAAACTCCTCTAACTTAAATCCATCACCGGAAACCACCACCTTCTCCGCCGTTACAACAACCACCACAACCGAAACAAGAATCAAATAGTAAATGGGTAACGTTGAAGATACAAAACCAATGGAAGAACAAATTAACAATAATAAAACAGTTTTTGATTTGAATGATTACACCATTATTAAAGAAGGTGAAGCTGAGATTTTAATGCAAACTAAAAATGAAGTCTTTTACAATAAGTCCCAGGTTACCTCTTTTTTTTTTTTCTTTTTTTTTTTTCTTTTTTTTGTTTTTAAGTTGTGTTTTTATGGATTTAATTGATGTAATTTGATGTGGGTATTGTTTAATTTGTTTATTTATAGTTAAAGTTTGTTTTGTTAGATATTTACTTGTTTATGGTAGCTTTTTTTATTTATGTATTGAGTTTAGCAATATAAAGGGTATATGATTTTGTGCAAATTTGTGTTTTTATGGGTTTAATCAATGTAATATGATGTGGGTATGGTTTGTTTTGGTTTTTTATGGTTAAAGTTTATAGCTTTTGTTGGTTTAATGTTATATAGATGCATTAGGTTGAGTTTATCTTAAAGTATGTATTCAGTAGAGCAATGTAAAGGGCATATGCAGATATGATATAGGTGAGTTTAGGGGGTGTTTGGATGTTTGTTTTAAAACTGACTATAGCGACGTGATTAATTGGAACTGAATAGTAGTCAAGTAAAGTATAATAAGGTGTTTAGCATTGCGTTCTGGAGATGATTATGTGATATGAATTAGGAAGTAGTCAGCTGCAAGAAAGTTGGTGTACTAGATAGTGTTTGGAGTATTGGATGCTCCTTTGCTGTTTTAAGCTGTGATAAGAGTGGAAAATTTTAATTATTGAAGGATATTATGTAAAGTAATGGCTACATATAATCAGATAATAGGCGATAAACTCAATTTTAAATGCCCTTAAGTTGGTTAAAGTTAGTGCCTTGGGGGACATGTAGTTATGTTTGGTGTTTATATCAATATTAAGTATAATTAAGTAATTTGATAACAAATTTTTTACTTCTGCTTCTACATCAGTTAACTTGAACACCCAAACACTCACACTTGGTTCATATATGCATTAGGTGCGAAGTCATGTCAATTTCAGTTCCTTACTTAATCACTTGTTGATTTATGATTAATGAAGTTAAATACAATCACTACTAAAATTTTCTACATATATTCTAGCCTGCCTCATCAAAGTTGCCTTATCTTTTTAGGAATGTCCCATGAGTCCATGACATTCATAGTACTTTTCGTTTTGGTATGATCTCTATTTAAGATGACCTTTATGTCCGTTATTGATATTCTTGATTGAGTGTACTAGGCTGTTTATCGACGGTCTTGATTTGAGTGTACTATTTGTGAGCTATTGCTGTTTTAGATATTGGACTAGTAGTCGAAGCTTTTTATTTAAATTATGTGCAAGTCATAAGTTGCAATATTCGTTAAATGTATTAAGAAATTCTTTTGAATCTTAAACTGGTCCTTTTTATGGTGGATTTTTTTTGTTGCAATAATCATACTCTATGGAATAATTTAGCAAGGCATTGGACACTACTATTGGTGTTTTTTGGTTATTTATTTTCCCCATATAATTTATTAACACGGCATTGCATATATGCCACACACCCACTCCCAAGATTTACTAGTGTTTAAACAACGGAACGTAAAAACATGTTTCATTGCTTCGGTGCTTCCTAAATCCTAACCTTCTGCCTTTGAATTGCATTATTTGTTGTATAGCTCATCAAGCTAGGAGATTTTGTCAGATTAGTTTTATGTTTAACTGGCAACTATCTTTTAATTATGGCTAACGGTTCTAATATCTTAATTCTATGAATACCAGGTTAACAACAGAGATATGTCGATTGCTGTACTGAGGACATTCATTTCAAAACGAAAGGAAGAACATGAAGCACTGTTGTCCAAAAGAATGCAAAAAGCATCGAAAGTATCAGAGAACCATGCTGCTAATGGAAGCTCCAATGGTGAATGTGAACCTTCAGAAGTGATACCTGAGGGTGAACCGTGCAGCAACGGTGATGATCCAGAGAAAGCAGTTGAGGGAAGAGCCCCAAGAGAATTGAAACCAACAAGAGTACTTGAGGTTCCCAATTTCCCATCTGTTTAATCTGTTTTTTTATATGTAATTGCATTTTTATGGAGATGCCAAGGTTATGTATTTGTTTATTTTCTTGCTAGTTAACGTTTGTTTCTACTTGGATTTATAGGCTCTGTCAGCTTCGGGACTAAGAGCTATTAGATATGCACGAGAAGTAGAAGAAATCGGACAAGTCGTGGCACTTGACAATGATAAAGGTAGGTCTCAGTACTAGCTTTATTTATGTCAACATCTAGGCATGGAAGTTTCTACATGGAAGCTTCTTTTAGTTATAAAAACAGTTTAGAAACTTGTCACCTTAGTGCATCCATCCCTTGATAATTTTGGTTCTCAATGTGGATATTCTGGTTGAAAGTCCAGTGACTGAGGAGAGCTAATGTAGATTTTGATAGTCTCTCCAATCCACAATTGGAGCCTCCATTGGTGTTTTAGATTCGAACGAGTTAGCTTTTCGATGAGGGTTTTTGTGTTAGCTTATATGATGGGCTTGCTAGCTTAATGAAACTTTGAAAAGCTAATAAGCTCATTGTTAGTGGCTTTTGAGCTTATTATCTTAAATAAGCTATAAGTTCAAGTGGATAAGCTCACAAGCCATTCTAAATGAGCTTATTCTCTTTCAAACTTTCAATAAGCTTATAAGCCTATCATATAAGCTAAACCAAACACCCCCGTATTGTTAAGATATAGAAAAGGAAGAATAGTTTCTCTAGTATATAAAATTGGCAATAAAAGACATTTTGAGCTACTACATACATAGAATTACCAACAAAATTTGAATTTTCAAGAACATGGTTTTGGTTTTTATAATCAAAGTTGAATTCCAACCATGAACCATCGGCTTAGAGGTAGTGGTAATCATAACCTAGCTATTTGTTAAGCTACTATAGTATGCCACTAATGGTTTATATCTTGTATCTTCTATGCACGGAAATATCGAAATATAAATATCCCAACTTTTATGGGAAGGGCGAAATTATTTGGTAAACACGGCTAGCAGTTTTAATCCATAGCTTGCGTGCGTCTGTTGCGTACTGTGGGTTTTTAGATGTGCAATTTCAAAGTGATATTTCTGATTTCTAGAATTAGTGGTACTGAGATGAGTTCACATTTATCTCAATAATCAATTTTCTTACAACTCCGTATCCGCATCCAAAACTTAATTAATTGAGCCTAATGATTAGAATTATCAGTTTAAACTGATTATTGCATCAAATCACACCAATCAGTTCAGACGCACTCAAAAGTCAAAACACCCCCTTCATGTTCCAATGTTTCTATTTTGCACAGTAAAGTTTTTGAACATTTTTGAAAACAATAAATTGTGTGATTTTTACTTTTTCAGTAACTAGACGTGTACCCGTGCATAGCGACGGAATTTTATAGCGGTATATAGTTATAATTGAGATATTGTGATTAAGTGTTTCGTGTAAAGTTATTGAAATATGGATCGGGATTGAGAGAATCATGCATAAGAATCATATTTAATTTAGAAATTAATAAATATAAGTTTTTCAAACTTGCCATGCATAAGAATCATGCATTAAATTTTTAATTGTTTAAGTAGTAAGGGTAATTTAGGCAAAACATTAATTTAAGTTTTTCACTTTCAAAATTAGCTGTTTTTCCATTATATATTTATTATTGGGTTTCTGCAGCATCTGTTGAAGCATGCAGGAGAAACATAAAATTTAATGGCTCAGTCGCGGGTGCGAAGGTGGAATCGAATCTTGTTGATGCGCGAGTCTATATGCTTACTCACCCCAAGGAATTCGACGTGGTATGTATATATGTGTATCTATCTACAACTAACATATAAACTTATTATTATAACCATCATTTGTCTATTATCAGGTTGATCTTGATCCTTACGGTTCACCCTCTGTGTTCCTGGACTCTGCAGTTCAATCAATTGCTGATGGTGGGTTGCTAATGTGTACAGCAACAGATATGGCTGTCTTATGTGGTAGCAATGGGGAAGTTTGTTATTCAAAGTAAGTTTCTTTCTTCTCTTTTCTTTTTGAAATATTACGACTTTACAGAACCGGAATCATAAGATAATTGACTGTTCAACGAGACTGTATTTATCTTATGTTAAATCATGTGCTAGATATGGCTCGTACCCTTTGAGAGGAAAATACTGTCATGAAATGGCTCTGAGGATTGTCCTTGCATGCATTGAGGTACCTTTTGAAAAAAATCTTTTAACTTTCTACGTTAAAAAGTTGTGTAGACATGAGTAGTAAAGCTATAAACCAAACGGATCGCTTATATGTGATTTTTTAGATTCACATGTTAGTTTGTTCTGTCTAATACAAGACAAAATCAATCTAATAAAACCTCTAATTTGCCGTAAAGCAAACCAATTATAAACTTCGTTTCTTCATTGGAATAAATTTACCTTATTTTAGTAAGATATTATGTTATAAGATAAATCAATTTGAACTTGATTTGTATCCCATGATAATTCTGTCTGTTCATATTTTATAATCTTGAGTGCAGAGTCATGCAAATCGGTACAAACGATACATTGTCCCAGTATTATCTGTTCAGATGGACTTTTATGTTCGTGTATTTGTTCGAGTTTTCACGTGAGTATCCTTTGTTTGATTACAAATTATCAAATTATCAAATTCTTACAGTTAAGCAGATTTACCTAGTTTTGAGATAATTGCAGCTCAGCAGGTGCAATGAAGAGTACTCCTCTTAAGCTATCTTACGTATATCAGTGTGTTGGTTGCGACTCCTTTCATCTCCAGCCAATTGGGAGGACCGTCTCTAAGGTACACGTCTGTGATTGTGTTAAATTCTAACTATTTGAGCTGTTAAAATAAAACACTATTCCAAATAGACCCAATTTCACATAAATGTGTTGATCTTGCCATATTACTGTTATTCGATGTTATTATTGTAAGAGTGTGAATTGACTTGTGTATTCCATATGATAAACCAGTACATATGGATTTACAATGAACCATCTAGAACACGGGCTTGAGCCCGACACAAATAATAACCCAATAATAACATCGACTAACAATTACCAGTCATAACTAGTAACTAACCTATAGATGTTATCGTCCTACTCTGAAATTAGCTCTTTTTGACAATCTTTAATTTGTTTTTTTATTCTGTTTGTCTTTTTATCTTCTAGAACACAAGTGTGAGATATCTTCCAGGATTTGGCCCGGTGGTCCCACAAGAGTGCTCTGATTGTGGGAAGAAATATAACATGGGAGGGCCCATTTGGTCTGCGCCCATACATGATCAAGATTGGGTGACATCCATATTATCAGACGTGAAAGCTATGAAGAATCGCTATCCCGCCTTTAATCGGATTTCTGCTGTCCTGACAACAGTTTCAGAGGTACATTTGTGGCCTTTGAAC
Organism: Artemisia tridentata subsp. tridentata; assembly: GCA_021014915.2. Lineage (NCBI taxonomy): Eukaryota > Viridiplantae > Streptophyta > Magnoliopsida > Asterales > Asteraceae > Artemisia > Artemisia tridentata. The sequence goes on along the minus strand of CP139504.1, from coordinate 181,953,064 downwards.
TAAATTGATTCTTATTCCGTGAGAATATGATGTCAGGATACATTTTGCTTATGCGCTCTTATTCCTACATTACAACTTACATGACTTCCATAATTTTCAGGAATTGCCCGATGTTCCTCTTTTCTTGAGTCTGCACAATCTTTGTGCAACCCTTAAATGCACTTCTCCGTCTGCAGTAATATTTAGGTCTGCTGTCATCAATGCTGGATATCGCATCTCTGGAACTCACGTAAACCCTTTGGGGTTAAAGTCAGATGCTCCTATGGATGTCATATGGGATATCATGCGTTGTTGGGTGAGCACTCTTTATTTTAGTCATTTTGGTTATAATCGTCATCAAAATGTACACATTTTTTTTTTACCTTCAGTCTTTGATGCTGATATTGATCCTACTTTTTTCATCAAGGTTAAAAATCATCCTGTGAAAGAGCAATCCTCTGATCAGTCCGGAAGTGTGATCCTTGCGAAAGAGCCAGTTCTTCAGGTACGTTGCCCTCGATTTGAGTTCTGTTTAGAGGTGTTAAAATGGGCAGGTCGGGTAGAGTGGGTAACATGTCAAAACCGTTGAGGTCAATATTTGTGATTCTTTTGTATGAATCAATTGTATTTGTTTGTATGGGTTGGAAACACTTTTGTCCGATTTTTTATTTTTTAGAGCATTATTACAATGAGAATATTTTGTTAATTAATTGATTTAGGAGGTTGTTTAGATTAATTATACACTATGGATAAGTCAAAATGGCCACCTATAGCTCTGTTCTTTTATTTTAAGTTGTAAGTTTCTGCTGTGTCCAACAGGCTAATTTCGCACGAGCAGTTGCATCACTTAGCAAAGCTCAAGCTAAGAAGGTGGCACGTTTCCTTCCAAACCCCGAAAGACACTGGGGCCCAAAACTTAGAGCTGGTCGAACCATAACCAGCAAACACGTCTCTTTATTGGGTGCGGATGCAGTCAATAACCTTCTTAATAACAACGATGAACCAGAAGCCGAAGAGCCCCAAGCAAAGCGTACCAAGACAGAAGAACAGACTCCCATTTCTTGTGAAAAGGAATAAATGGGAGCTCGATGGCGCAATAATCTGTTTAGTTATTTATGAGTGGAACTTATGTATCGTAGTTTAGAAATCTTGAAATTTTGTTAGTTTTTCAACAACGATTAAGCTTAGTTTGTAACTCCAGTTTTGTTTTAGCGTTCTTATTGATTGAAACTCCATATATCTTTTTTCACAACTCAAAAACTTAATAATATTACAAACACATTGGTCAATACAACTCGGTCAGGTTCAGTCACTTGATGGTCTCAGAAACAAAAACAATAAACATAAACCATCCTTTTTTATTATGCTCTCACTTGTCCATGATGCTGTATAGGCTATGTTTGTCAAAACTCAATAAACATAAACCATAGTTTTTATTATGCTCTCACTTGTCCATGATGTTGTATAGGCTATGTTTGTCAAAACTAGCAGTAGTAGTTACAGTTAACAGTACGAGTTTATTTTATAGAAGTGTTTGATAGAGTAGAATGTGTAAAATTACGTAAAAGGACATACATATTTAAATAGAAACTCTCTAAATAAGTAGACTTACTTTTGCATAGGGGCATTTAAGTAATTTGTAAATTCTAATGCTCTTAAATGCTAACTGCTAATTTGTAAATGCTTCTTCAAAGAGCATCGAGAAAACTAGCATTTTTATAATTTTATAAATGCTAACTGCTTCCTTCCAAATAAGCTTTATACCTATAATGCTAAATGATAAATGCTAGTTGCTAAAAAATGCTCTTATATGCTTGTTGCCAAACACACCTTGTATGTGTGTATATCTTTTCACTTGCCGCTAGTCGCCTTAGCCGGTGGGTTAAGCTCATCCCAAGCTTCGATCCATGTAACCATCGCGTCTGCAAGCTTAACAAAGTAAGGATCAATTTTCCCGAGCTTATCTTTAACCTGTTTTGACAATTCTTTGTAGCAAGACTGCACTGTGGTGCACTCTTTTGGAAGAATGGCATCTTGGAAGAAGGGGATCATTTCTTCTTGCCAAAATATGCCCTTGTATTCTTTTTTGAGGTTCACAAATGGGTTGCTTGCCTTGCTGTGCCAAATGTATGGCAATCCAGTCTTGATCCCGAGCCCTAGATGGTCACATATCACCTACAAAATGATCGCATATTTTGGTAAGTGTAGATGCTTACTGCTTGAAATAAAAGATGTACTTTAGCACAAGGACTAGTCGTGTAAGCACCTTTACACACCAGCCAGCCCACATGTCGTCATAGCGACCAATTGGCTGACCATCACCCATGAGCCCAAAGTACATAGCCGGACCAATAAGGGTCCGGTCGAATGCCAGGTTCATTCCACACATAGGAAACAAAATGCCCTTTGGGATGGTCATGACCGCATCAACATACCTAAAGAGCCAAAACCTTATCAAACACACAAAAAAACATGTGAACAAAATGAACCTGTATGTAGTGGTTTGACAATGTACCTTGTGTTTCTTTCTCGAGGCTTGACGAGCTGCGTTGGTGCATCATAGTCCGGGATGTTGAGCCAAAGACCGTGAGAAACAGCGGTTGGAACACCCTCACGAAGGCTAAATGGGTAGCCACGGACGAAATCTGCACCCTCAGAGAAAGGGTCGTAAAGGGTGTTGTAGAAATATGGAGTCGAAGGGTGGAGGAGGTTATTGATATGTTGTCGAAGTGCGTCTATATCTTTTCCGGTCGGGTCCTTTGCAACCTATTAACATTATCAAAATCAAAGTAACCGATCTCAGAACATTAAACCGAGATCAAAACATAACTTCAAGAACTTTCTTAAGATTTGGACGAATATTGACGATGATTATACAATTGTTAAAGAAACTAATCTTGCTAAATTAGTTTAATAAATTTATAGATAACAGTAACTCGTATCATACGAGTAATACATGAGTTTTTTCCAAAGTAAAAACATAATGTAGATGAAACTAAACGTCCAACAACTAAAAGATCCATACCTTCCAAACAAAATACATCTTATAATGTATAAAACCAACTAAAAGAATGAAAACGAACTCACAAAGCAATCATCATCAATGGTGAAAATATACTTCTTCTTGGACACCATGTAACCAAAGCATCGACAAGCGGAATCCTTAAACGAGATACAAGAAGCTTTAGGACCCAAGATTTTATTAATATCGTTACGGTTATAGAGCTCATAACTGAACCCTTCAGGAACCTTAATGGTCTTAGATGGATCACCATCTTGAACAATGATCAAATGATATGGCTGAAAGAATGGCCTCCACATTTCGAGAAAATCAAGGTTTCTTATCGTTGGTATGACGATATCGAGCTCATCTTTCAGAGGGGCTGATGAAGTAGCCATGCTTCAAGAAAAAGAGGTTAATGGTTTAAGTGAGTGAGAGTGAGTGTGTTTTATAAGAAGTGTGTACGAAGTTCACGTGAGATAACAATGTATTCGGGCTTGCAATGCATGGTTAAGATTTGTTCAAAGGAAATGTATACTCCTACTTTGTTGCTTCGCCTTGTATATTGTGTTATACTTACATACGAGATATTTATTTCCTGCTTGGAAAAATTTAAATCATATGTATATTTCCATAATTGCTAAAACTGAAAATTTCCGGTTCAATTTAGGGTTGAAACTTACTGAAAGAACTAAACCAATCGGTTTTATGCATCCTTACATATTTATGTTCGATGTTGTTTTGCAACCTTTGTTGTAACTTTTAGGGACCATCTATCATAATACAGTAATGTTAACAATATATTGGTATTCGTTTAATTAGAAACGTTGAATTGAAATAAATGTAATCCAAACTGTATAAGAGTTGGAAAAAAAAATGTATATATTTATAGGTTGATTACCTATTGTTAATCTATCTATGTTTTATAAAATTTATGTAAAATGACTTTTTTATCTATACAAAAGACAACTTAATTTGGATTTAATCACTGCTTTTATAGTTTATAACCTTTAAGTAGTTAAGAAGTCGTAGCACATGTAATGTTCCATTCATGTATTTGATTAATTAGAGATTGAGCAAAGTAAATTCTGTTGAAACACACATTTAGTAGTTCTAAGTAGATTTACTTTTACTAAAGGACAATTTTCTTAGCCAGTGCCTTTGGTGTAGTGGTATGTGAGCTCCCCACCAATTTAGAGGTTGTGGTTTCAAGCCTCGCTGGAGTCATTTGTGAGATAGACATTTGTGAAATTGGTGGCATAGGTGTGAAAAAAAAAAAAGACAGTTTTCTTGTCGGTATCAAAATAGTATACCAATAAAGCTTTGAATTCAACTCGTGGTTAAGACATATGTGGTGTATTTGGTAGAGACCGAGCAAAGTGAATTTCTTGAAACACAAACCATCTTTCTGTATCATTTGATGGGCCTGTGTTTAGATAACTTTGGTCCGGTGTGGTAACACCGGTGTTATAGCACTATATGCCATAAAAGACAACGTGACAGACGAAAATAATCATGTCATAAAAGTGGTCATTTGAGGCACTAAACTAGGTATCCAACACCATTGACACCAATATAAAAGAGTTTTTATGAGTTCTTAAAAAAGCTCAAAAAAAGGGTGTCTTTTGTGAGTTTGTGACTTTGTTCATAAAATAAGACATGAACCTTGCTATTTGATTTTTCATAAAGCTTGGCCCTTGTTTAAGGAAGTCCGCGGACTCGCCAAAAGGGGCCAACCCATGGTATCAGGAGGTAAACCTTTCTTTCTGTACTTCATTTCATTCCATCTCAAAGCTAATGTGATAAAGAAACAAACCCACCAATTATCACTGTCAAAACATCCATGAATACTTTCTTTCAGTATCCAAGGAAAAACACAGAACTCGGTTTCGGTTCTAGAGGGGGTGTGAAGACGAGAGTTTTGGCTGTGGTGAAATGTATGCGTTTATATGTAGGAAAAATGCATAGTAATGGTTAAAATATTAAAGCGAAGCATGATTATGTTTCCTATATTCCTAAATTTGATTTATGGAATTTGTAACAATTTTGATACATTTGATTAATGAATATTAACCAATGTTTAGTCCTCTCAAGAGTTGACATGATCATATCTCAATTATGGAAATCAAATAATGAGATGATATCCCTCTTTACTATTGTGTTTATCATCTCTTTCTATATCACTTCTTTCATCCAAGCAAGATTTTCTGGAAAAATCCAACAACTAGTTTTAGAATTACTCGAAAGACATGAAATTTATTAAAGCTAGATAAATACCCTTCGAGGATCTTCGTCTTTGGATGCCACTACGTTTTCTTTCCCAATCTGTATACCTTTCAATCTGTTGCTCCAAATTTGGTTACTTCACCTATGTGCATATTATGAACATAAAAAATAAAAGACAGAAGTCTTCAAGAGACATATGCATTTCTTAAAATTGACAAAAGTCTATAAGCTCACTCGATTGATAACGAAGTTGAAGACAATACCAAGATAAAAGCAGTGGCTCGAACATCACTTGCGCTAATTTCATCTGTTTATGTAATGACAAGCCTTTTCGGATCTTAATCATTTGGTGATCGGACACTTGACGACGTGCTTGCAAACTTTGACGCAAATCTTGGAATCCCGTATAGCTCGTTCCTTAATGACGCAGTTTGTGTGAGTTATGCAGCTCATTTAATACGATTTTTACATTTTTGATGTAATTTGATAACCTATGATTTTGAACTCAACTGACAATTGGAATCGAGTACATTTGTGCTTATCTTTTAATTAGCATACAAGTTTTGCCAAAAGAAAGAAAATCACTAAACGAAAAACAAAAAAAGCATGCTCGAAATGAGAGGTAAGACAAGCAAATACATTTTTTGGTCTCGGGTTATCAAGCTTGATTCTTGGATGTTATAACTTATAAGTTTCTTTCATGGATTAAACTGGTCTCAATAATGGAAGTGACATGATCTTAATAATTGATTATGAAAGTGAAGTTATCAAGAGATCCCACATCGGCTGAGAGGGAAAAGTAAAAGAGTGGGGAAGGTGTATATAAGGGGAAAGAAGCCAATGGTTTAGGCACTTACCTGGATGGGGTCAATGGATGATCAAGAAGGTCCATGGCCTAGGTTAGTGACCTTCATTGCACTTCGGAGGGGTGCTACCCTAAGGTCGGCCCAAGTGGTCGAGCCTACATCATAATTTGTGGCAGTGGGGGCCTGCGTTCGCGCGGCCCCTGACCAATTCTTTAGTCTAAACTTGTTTTTTTTTTCTTCTTTCTCATAAATCAAACAGTTATTAGTCTGATGGGATAGCAAGCTAGAAGGGAAGGGATTGATCTTGTGGTTTATGATTTTCCCGAATGTAGAAAGTATCTGCCGACCACTAAGGCTAAATGTCAAGGGAGGTGATCCCTTCATGATTCCTTTGCCTACCTCCCATGTTCACGCGGCAAACACTAAAACCAAAAATAAACTTGGTGGTCAGATCACCTAGTTATGTGTTACTTGATGTTTTATTATTTTTTATTTTGTGTGTGAGGTATTTAGTGAGGTATATTTGTATAAAGTGAGTATTTTAATGAAAGGTGAAGTGAATGATGCCTTGCCCACTAAAAGGTGAAGTGAGGTGAAGGGAAGTGAGAGGAGAGAGAAAGCTGACGTGACGCTGAGGTGTATGGTGAAAAAAGTCTTGCCTTGCCATCCAGCCTAAATGATGGGGGCTGTAAAGCTTGAGCCACTCTAGTGCCCAAGGCTGTAGATGTGTGTATTTTCTTGTCATCGTGACTAATCTCTTTCATTGTATTGTTCGTACAATTCAAAACACTCAGATGTCAATTTCATGTTATTAATTAAATATAATCAAAACCAACAATAGTTACCAGTTTTTACCATTAATATCAATACCAATTTTTATGCAGTTCCATTGTATTTTAGATTGATTACTAGTTATAATGCCCGTGCACGTACGAGATTTTAATATAAATTTTTTTATCATTTATTAATACCGAATATGTATTGTCTTAAGATTGTTCCCGAATCAAATACCTTATTTTGTTGCATTAATACCGAATATATTTCTTAAAATTTACATACTCCGAAAGTTACTTGTACATGACTTTTGTTTTTCTATGTTTGCATGTTGGTCTAAGTATACTTTTAATTAGTTTATAATTGGTCAAGTTTTAAATGCATTTATCCTAGATTTTAACGGGTCAAAACGGGTCAAGAGAACATTAGAATCAAACTTTTTTCTTTGAATCTCTCCTTAATAACTGATCAACGTCTTCCTTTATACTTCCTCCGTCTTAAAACTTAAGTCCATTTTGACTTTTATTTTGCAACTTTGACCTTAATTATATATTTTCGTATTATATAATACTTGATGCAAAATATATAAATGGATTGTGTTTTAAATATATTACTTGATGAAAAATATAATAATGAAAATATATTTAAAACACAATCCATTTATATATTTTGCATCAAGTATTATATAACATGAAAAAAAAATAATGAAGATCAAAGTTACAAAAAATGGACTTAAATTTTGAGACCGATGTAGCATATATCTTCTCACGCTCAAACCCTTCAGCTTCAGAGGTCGTACAACAATTTCCTTTTGACTATTCATTGGTCAAAGAACCTACCTCCATGGCGTCAATGTCAACATCCTACAACTATCGAACTTCCAATCCATATCTCAATAATCGGTTTCTCACGGCTAATCTTTACCTATCTAATTATTTTGACCCCAAATGATCACAAATTAAGTTGTGTCAAAAATGAAAATTATGATCGCTAAAAAATTTATACTAAAACAACATTATAATAATGTCCCCTTTGGATGATTATGTCAGACAATTCACCTCCATTGCAAATCGCCATGACAATATAAACATACAAAGGATCCTCATATGCACCCTTATACTCTATTCAAACACCCATAATTAGTGTAAGGAAATAAGTTTATTAAACCCGAATTTATTAGTAGTTGATTGTAATAAGCTTACTTAAGTAAGCATACTCAAATTGCTTCTTTTAAGAAATTTAGTATTAAAGAAGTGAGTAGACAAACAATTTTAGCATGCAATCCTAAAAACCCCTTGAAGTGAGATTTTCCTAATTTTCTCAAATCTAAAGTTTATGAAAGCCTTTCTTTTGCTTCTCTTCGATGGAACCTAACCGACCACCTCTACAACATCGGCTATATTGAATCCTTCCATTAGGAGAATAACCTTTGAGGCGTCATGGCATACCAAAACTCAGCATGACAATACTCACACGCTTGATCACAGTCCCCAAATCCAAATACGAAGAAGGCGTTTCTGCAAAATTAGCAAATTAATAAACACACTAAATAAAAGGAATCATGCTATAATAAATGATAAAAGGGTTATGTATGTACAAAAAATACCATGTAAAGATGATTGGTCGCTGGTTGTTTGCGTCGAGCTTGGTGTGAAGAAGATGGGCCAACCTCAACATCAGGAACAACTTGAGGTGTTGAATCTTGAAAGTAAGATAGTCGTGCCGAGGATCGCGGTCTTGAAGATGGTCGAATTGGTGAGCTTTTAACAAAACAGGTGTCGAGTCATTTGTATCTTGAAAGAAAGAGAGCCTTCTAAACACCCTCGGTCGTAAACTTGGCATAATCGGTGAGCAATCAGGAACACTTACACCTGACTGCAGATTTTTGGGAAGATGTTCCTTCGATGCGCCTGAACATAAAAACAGAAAGATGTTAGTCTGAACATTCTTTAAGTGGAGCTGCTATTTTCATGCCCAAATTTAGAAGTCTTTCATCTGCCATACCCATTTCCATTACTGATTCATGAGATTGGAGTGTGAAGCTCACCGGAAGATAAGATACTTGAAAATAATTAATGTCCATCCGAGCCTCATCTCTATTGGTCAATATATTATTACTCTTTTTAGATTGCATTGGTGATTGAGCAACATTCTTATTATTTTGTAACAGACTTTTGAGTTTCATCATTTTGATACACAAACTTTGGAGTTCCTTATTTGAAACTATTAGTTTCATGATAGTTTGCATCATACTGAGTTGTGGTTCATTATAAACTATTGTATTCTCACATCACTTATGAACATAAGTTTATTGCGGCTCATGTGGCAGGTAATCTGATAAGCTTTTTAGAGTGTTTGGGATTACCTATCTGCTTAAAATCTACAATATCGGAGAAGCACTATAATAAACAGTAGCAGTAAATTTACAACTATATCTTCTTTTTAATTAAGCAGTATAGAGAACTATGTATGAAGACTTATTTAGCTGTTGATTGATACCTGTCACAACAATCTTCTTATAGTTTTCAACCTACTATAAAATTCACATCGACAACCACAGAACTTGTTTATTTCACCCCGCCTTTTGTAAGTTTTGTTTCTCTCATTTTTGACACATACTTTTGGACATTTTTTTCTTCTAATATGATTGTCAATTTTGACTAATATGATTGTCAATTTTGACTTTTATTCCAATCAATCGCTTGATTTTGTCATGTGGAAAAATTGAGGAATGTGATTGGTCCAATTTTTTTCTAATAAAATTGTTTTGGCAAAATCACTATAAAAAAAGATGTAATTCTTTTATCATATAAAAAGATGACAGAATACATACCTAAGATTAGGATTGCATCGCGCAACCTTCTGGCCATACGCATGCCAACGATATAAAAAGATGACAGAATACATACCTAAGATTAGGATTGCATCGCACAACCTTCTGGCCATACGTATGCCAACGATATCCATCATTCAATATATCAACCTCATTGGTCTTTTGACAACCACTTGATATGTTTCTTGGCCAACCAACCCCCAAGGACCATCCAAAGCGTCTTTCCAACCAACTTGCGTAGCCCAAAAAGAGTTGATAACACCTATTGAATACGTAATAAGTATAATAACCAATCTAAATGTTCTACTATTTATTTTTGTGTACACGCAAAACTCATATCATAGTTATATACTCTTGAGTGGAATCTGAGCTAACAGGTGCTTATACTCATAATTAATTTCGAAAACAAAGATACGTAACATAAGATTCTTCAAGCTTGTACATTTAAAGATAAAGGGAGTGTTTGGCATTGCACTTTGAAAGTTATTATACGAATAATCCTATTCTAAAGTCATCAATAATCCGTTTGAAGTTTTATTTATAATAAATTTGATACTAAATTACTAACTACCAAATAATTTATGGACCCAATAATCAGTTTAAATTCTTTAAAAAAAGAAGCCATAATTGACTCACATAGTAGATATCTAGTTATCAGAGGCGAGACTGTGAAAGAAAATCCAAACACTAAGGGGGTTAATATATTACAGTACATATTTTAATCTTATGGTTATACAAAACCACTTAAAAACATGTTTCTCCATCTAAACAGATTATAAGAGTTACAACATAGTAGCCTTAATTTTACTTAGACGATGCACAGTTTATACCTATTAACACCAATAGATTACATTAATATATCACTAAATGCATATATATATTATGGTTCCCACTCCTATTAATACAAATCAGATTATATATAGTCTAAATTAACATCCATAAACATGTGACAATGACTATACACACTTAACCCAACATTCCATTGTCCAACGAAGTAATTAGTCAAAGTATATACAAAGTCTATAAAGTCATAGCCACAGACCCACAGTATAGCAAAATAAATAAAATCAACTGAATAACGTACCTGCGTTTGATCTTTGGAACCTTAGTTTTGAATCAACTTCATGCCTGGAATACAACGAAATAAGTTTTGAATCAATTTAATGAAAATGTAATATAACTTGAAACATAGTAAATAGTTTTACAGGAGTCATAGCCACAATATCTACATGAAGGAAATTGTTGTATCAAATCATGAGTATACTTGCCAACAACTTCATAATCAAATCAATTCCATATAATCTACTTGCCTCGTCTAATTTTAGCTAACTACTTAACTTTTCACATTCGACCCTTACATTATCATACTCATAAATAGCAACTGAGAGCCAAAAGAGAACACATAAGTGACTAATTATATAACAGAAGCTTGTTGTTTGTGAGCTGACGAAGCTAACAATAGCTTACTATTATTATTAACATTTTCCCCATACCACTATCTTTCTCTGCACCACCATTGACAACAGTCTCAACACCAACACAACCTACGTTATGAACAATCTCACACGGGGCTTCACCAACAACAAATTTCAAACCAAGTCCAAAAAAGCACAAAACTTAAACAAACCCAAAACGTAAAAACCACAAATCAATGAAACCAACAACAAAAACCTTAATACAATCCACAACAATGATGTTAAAAAAACGCAAATCTCATAACAACCCACCAACAATTGCTTGCTTGACTTCTGATTTGAAGGTGACATAAGTAATTTTAATGATACTTCTGGTATGTTGATGAAAAAACATACCAGTAGGTGAAAAGGTCATGATTATGAACTTTTGATCATCTTCCGATTGTATTGTATTGGTGTTTTTCATGGTTGGAAGGGATTTGGTAAAAAAAAGTAACTCCAAATATCATCTGTTTTATGGTGTATGGGGAGGTTGACACGAGACCCGGTTCTACCAAAGGACCTCCGGCCTTGCAAGGGGGTGAGGATGAACCTTAACCTTGTCTCCAGAGGGCAAGGGTGTTAACCACTTGATCAAACATTGCTCACATGGAAGGGATTTGGTGGTGTCGATGATATCTTAGGTTTGAGAATGAAATTTAGTTTATGAGCGTGATTTTTATTTAAATTTTACAATTTGACCCAAAAGTCGCAAAAAATAGCGCTTAGACCCATGTGTATTTTTAAGTTTTTTATATATGTCAGCATTAAAACGTTTTTTTTAGATTTGTGAAGCAAATTTGGAAATAATTAGGTTTAATTATTTTTTTTATTCAAAAAGAAAAATTAAATTAAAAAATTATTACTTAATAAGGGAAGGTTGAGTTTTTTGAAATATAAAAGTCCCCACTTGTTTTGTTTTATTATATAAAAGATTTTCACCACACCATAAGAGTACAATCACAATCATTGGACACACTAAAATAGTTAAAACTCATCTTATAATGTATAGATATTTGTTTTTAGTGTTTTCTGCAAATAGTAACAGAATATTTATTCAACATCCAATACTATAAACTCGACTGAGTAGTTAGCTATCAAAAAGAACAAACAAAGCAAGATGAAACTGTAAACATTATAATGATAGAAGTCAAAATGGGCATATTACATGCTGATAAATTACTATTTCTAGTTAAATTATATACAACATCCAAATAAATATATTCCCACATTAGGTTGGAATCGAGAGTGTACTTTAATGTTTGATATCCTACAATTATACAATCTTAAACTCCAATGACCGTTAGAATCAAGTACGTCTGTGCATATCAGTAACATAATCACATGTGTTGCCAAAAGAATGAACATCGCTAAATGCAAGTTAAAAAACTTACATGAAAATCATAGTTAAGACGCAAATACATTTCTTGGTCTCGGGTATGATTCTTTTTGGATGTGTTCTAAAATTTGTCTTGGTTTTAACTTTTTTTGTAGTACTTATGATCCTAACAGTAGTATATAATCAACTAATATATGATCAGAAATTATCAGCACATGTACTTCACATTGATATATGGAAGGTGTGAACATATTAAGAGATCCCACATAGGCTGAGAGAGAAAAGTTAAAGAGTGGGGAAGGTGTATATAAGGGGAAAGAAGCCAAAGGTTTAGGCACTTACCTGGATGGTGTCAATGGATGATCAAGAAGGTCCATGGCCTAGGTTAGTGACCTCCATTGCACTCTGGAGGGGTGCTACCCTAAGGTCGGCCCAAGTGGTCGAGCCTACATCATAATTTGTGGCAGCGGGGGCCTGCGTTCGCGCGACCCCTGACCAATTCTTTAATCTAAAACATATCGTGCTGTTGTTTGGTTAGTTTTTGCTTATACATATCTTCTGAGTGAGGATGAACCTTAAACAGCTTGGAAGATGATCAATGGTTGAAAACCTCATCGGCCACCAGTTCTTTATACGCAACCAAACCAGAAGCCCTTAACCAAGATAGTCCGCAGCAACAATCTGATACTATTTGCTTGAGTCAAGAAACCTATCACTTTTATCAACATCATGTTTTACCCCAATCCCGAGCTTCGTGGTCCCTTGAATGTAGATCATACAATTCGGAAAAAAACACCCATGGCTATAGTTTGATGAATAAACAGTCAGCATGTTGGTTGTTCCATTAACTCTAAACTTCTTACATCGACCAATTTGTCACCAGTAGGCTCTGGGAAATACACACCCATGAGTTAACCGTCGAAGATGCTTTTCTAGAATACAAAATAACTGCAATCGCCCCACATGATCACCAAACTTATTCATCTCGGTGTTCAAGTTCAAGGTCAGATGTGTCCTGTTTGGCATAGGGTCGTTGTTTGGTGGGGGGTGCCTACCCCAACGGAGATGACGATCACATCTTTAGTTACTTGGGCTGATGATGTTGCTCTGGATGCCAAGTCCAAAAAGGTTTTTGATGCAGTTATTATATGGTCGCTTTTTGGACTATATGGAGTTTTCGTAATAAGCTCCTTTTTGGAACGAATAAGCCTCGCAAGGATGACATTTTTGATGATATTTGGTCTGTTTCTTATTTTTGGATTAGTAATAGACGCAAGAAATGTAAGATGTCATGGGATCGATGGTTGTACCTTGTAATAACCAAGAAACACTTTCAGGAGGTCGGGGATGCTCAAAATAAAGAGTAAACATGGTATATTAGATTAAAGAATGGGGAAGGCGTGTGTGTTTTCTAGAGAGAGAAAGTAAAGAAAACACACACACCTTTGTGATACAATGAGACATCCAACCCTCCTAGTTGTGACTAGGAGGGGTATTTATACTACTTTACAAGCTAATCTTTGCTCTAATGGCAAGACTAGTCCTTGTACTTAAATACTATTGCAATTCCCGAGTATAACATAATTTTAAAGGCTAACAATCTCTCCCCAAAGTGATGCTATACGGGAATTTCTTACAACGTTCCCTACAAGTAAAATTAAACACAAAACATAAGCACAGCAGCTCTGAGAATGGTCTTCAAACTTCATTACTTCGTTCAGCTTGCAGAATCTTCTTAGGTGCCATATCTTTACTTACAGAAGAACAATGTGAGCAAATCTAATTAGGGTTTTAAATCTGGATTTTCACTCTCCCCTAATTAGTGCTCTCCCCCAAACTGACAAGCTTTCTGATGAATGCCCTGAATCTGAAGAAGTTTTTTGATAACTAAATGCATCCCGTCTTTAGTCTTCTAACACGTAGCGGAAAATATAGAACAGACTGTAGACTTGACCTTCTTCAAGATTATCCATTCGGGGGAATAGAGTATCAACATCTTAATCTCTCCAAATGCATCCCAGTTATATTTCATATGAAAAATCAGCCCGTAACGTACACATGAAATGATAACACCAAAGTAACAAGTTGAACCGTATCATTGGTCACAGGTAACTTGTTGTGCGTCCTCGATGTACAAGTACGCTTAGAACCGTATCTGTAGCAACCCGTAATTTTCCACGTCAACATTTATTTTCAAACTCCAATTTACCACTTTGAAATTCTTACAAGAACACTTTTTATGAACAACTATTTGGTTAAATAAACATAAAACTAGGAACAACCCTCTTGAACACTATGAATTTAGACTATATTTAGTCCAAAACATTCCAATATCTCGCTCATGCTCAATTTCACAATTTTAAACTATAAAACAAATTTCTATTCTTTAACTACTTACGGTTTTGGAATTCAACAAACGTTATTGTTATTCAATATTTAACACCCGACATACCCAATTCTTTCAACGATTATTTTTATCATATTTTTACATTTCCAAAATTATTACCAAAGTTCCAAGAATATTTCCTGACACCTAAAGTAAATTCTTTACAACTTACGTTTAAATACGTATAATTTTCATTAATCACCGAAACAACAACCAATACATATTTTTAACACCCAATACCTATAATATATACACTTTTGAATTAAAAGTACTCATCTAATCCAAATAATCCTACCCTTGTCGCCCTATCCCCCCCCCCCCTCTTGTCCCATAATTATTAGACAAAATTACCTTTCCTTTCTAATTATCCAACAAAGCATGTTTTAATTTTCTACTTTGTGGCCAAGCCACCAAAACATGCCTCCTTGCCCCCCCCCCTAGCCCCCATTCGGCCACCCTAACAAACATAGGCCAAATTATGATCTTTGACTAACTATTTCCCACCTTGAAAACCTCTAGTATAAATAGACATACTTGCATCAATTTTTACACTAGTTCAAGAGAAAAGAAACTATCCTCCCATTCTACTCTTACAATTCGACACAACCATAGGAGCAAGGAAAGAAGAAATCTTGATTTGGCTAGTTCAAGAATCATTAGGATACATTAGCAAACGTTTGGAGCATAAGTCTTGTGGTTAAACAAGTGTTTTACAACTTCCATCTCACTAATCACTCTTGTAAGTGATCTTACTAACATTTCATGATTTTCATGTTTTACATGCTTGTCAAGTATCTATACTTATTATCACTTGGTACATGTTGATAAAATTTACATTTATAATGATCCTTTAACAAAGTTTAAGTTTTAAACAAGTTCTTATTACAAAATAAACCCTATGTACATATATGTTAGTAAGTTTGTGGAGATAAAGATTTGATGATCATTCACATGGACTTTTAATATTGTTAAGGTTATATTTGGATCACTATTGATTATGTTGATGGAGAAGCTAGGACTAGCATTGAATTTGTGGTTAAGTGGTTATGTTAACTAGAAGAATAGAAAATATAGTTTTGACACTTCAATAAACAGTCTGCCTCATTTTGAATAAACTGAAAAAATCAGTAGCTCACAGGTATCATTAGGTTAGAAATATAGAAAATAGACTCAATAACGAAAACGTGATCGCTTGAATGAGTTAAAACGGGCTTATAACGAAAAAGATACGCTATTTTCAATTTAGACGTCGAAAACAACTATTTTCTGAAAAATACATTCTGTCCAGATTTTGAGAAGTGAAAAACTGAGGTTAAATGACGTTTAGACTAGCCGAGACCTTGAAAAGCCTAAAGTATACTTAAATACCTTCGCGGGGATAGGTCAAACTTAAGAAAGCGAGCTACGACGCAAAAGTTATGGCCTAACGAATGTTTGCGACGACATATAATTTTGACAGCCTAATAGGAAGCTATTAGGACATTTAAAAGTGGATTTTGGACCTTTTAGCGTACATTTTGGTTAAAATGGTGTAAACGGAAATGGTAGAACAATGTATATACTTATTAGACACGTTAGAGAACTTTGAAATACTTATTGACACGATGATTAAAACTTGGTTATGTGATAGACAAGTTATGTTTTCTAAAAAGTGGTGATTTCTAATAAAGGATCAAAATGACGCAACTATCTTTTGACAACAAATGTTACAACAACATGTACAAGTGATAAAGTAGAGTATGAACTTGCATGCATGACCATGTTTTCGAACCTAAGACATATGAATCATTTAGGTCGCGGTTAGAGCGTCCGTACCTCGATATTCGTTCGCTTTTCTTTTGTTTATCATATCGGTTGCTCCAGGTGAGTTCATGGCCCCTATTTTACTTGTTTTTGAAATACTTTTGGGGGAGAATACATGCTCGTTCTTATCTAAATGCAATACTTGCTTTACTTATGAAATTGTTGTTTACTCGAATGTGTTTATATCTTCACATGTTACATACTTGATTCTTTTTATATATGGACACAAGTGTATTAAACATTTATTGATTGCCTAAGTTGTTGTCGTTTGCCATAAATTCCTCACTATCATGAACCGTTAATTACGTTGTAAGCGCGAATGTTGTGAATAGATCTATTGGGGGTAAACTCCCCCGTCCGGGTTGGTCGCTCCAACTGGTCAAACGGACGCATTTCATTTGATGTCGTACAGGTGTCTGGCAAAGCACCTGTTTGGGGTGATAACATGAACTAACTGTTAAGGCTTCGGTGTCATGAGCTTAGTGCAACAGTAGACTTTTTCATGAACATGGTTTAACATATTGTCTTTGATTTCTTGTGGTCCATATGATACTTGTTGTTTAGTTGGCAGTGGGTTGTAAACACAGGTTGCAAGTCTTGTATGGGCGGGGCTTGGAACTTATTCGATTTATAATGCCTTTGCTGGGAAATCTTCATTCAAATGCTTTACATTTTAAACTAAACTCTATGAACTCACCAACCTCGTGTTGACCCGTTTTAGCATGTATTTTCAGGTTCTTAAAGTGTTAGCTCACATTTGGCGGTAGTTGGCATGGCATGGCATGTTTATAGGATCAAGACACTCTGATATTCATTTGGGGACCGCTTTACTTATTTCACGGGCCTAATTCCGCACACTTTATAATAATGTAAATTTAACACTTTTGCTAATGAATTTTATACTAAATGATTGAGGTAAAAACCGTTCTTTGTACTTGTGTTGTGGTACCAATTGAGTAGCACCCCGGCGACATGTATGCTTCCACTGGACCCGATTTTGGGGGTGTTACAGATTGGTATGAGAGCCTTGGTTATAGAGAACTGGGTATTTTTAAAACCTAGACTATAACTACTTTTACGAAAACGTAACCCTATGACCGCTACATGCCTGCCTGCCAAGCTGATGCCTCATTTGTAACTTGTTTGCTGACATATTTGATGAGATTTGTGTCTTATTATCGGATTAATTATACCCACTCATTCTCATTGATTACTGTAACTATATTCCATATAAGCATGCTCAAGTATAGTATATGTCACAGCGTTACACCTTTCCTTACGAAATCTCATCATTCGACCCCGAGTTTGGTCACTTGCCTTAGACTTTCAAAACGGCTTCTAAATGTGAAGGACATATTATTAGTATAACTGAGCCGAGTATTTTAAAATTCATTGAACCTCGGTGGAATATAGACTGGTCATCTATATTCGACCAGGGACAGTGGGACATAGCCTGACCACCTATGTCCGACTTAGAGATGAATTTTACAATACTGGGAGTAGTTATAATAGCATTATGTCCAGGTTGATTCTCTACTCAATTACTAAAGGTTTCAAAAATTTCTGTATGTGTATACAACCGTTGCATGAACATTCACATCTACATCCAACACCTTAGCACCACAATACTTTCTCGTCACAATACTTTTCTTTTAAATGAACCCTCGTATTTTTGATGGTCCCTTAAACATTCCCAAGATATCATGATTAATACAAACGATCTATGAAATTTTTCACAATCATACGTAATATCGTTTTACGTGACAGTCTACCAAATTCCTGATTACCTTACTCACCATTTCTGGCGGCTAGTTTGAACATCCATCCCATAATTTAGAACGTCTACATCATCTTGTGAACCATCGCCTAAAAGCACGTCAGCTAGTCATAACACGACCTCGAGTTTTCAATCTTACGACAAGCCACTTTAGGGCACCTACTTTTAGGAAACGTCTTTATTACGCCTCACTATTCTTTCCTTGTTTTGAAGAATTAGCCTTAAAAATAAACCGAAACCTAAACTCTCTAGTGTTGTATTTCTTTTGTGATTCACTTTAAGTTCTATCGTATAAGTTTCATGTACTATTACGAAATCCTATCTAATGAATGTTTTATCTTTTATCGCCGCAATGTGACGAGCCTAATCCATTACACTTTCTATATCACTACCTTTAGCTCAACCTTGTCTTGAAAAGCTAATCCCATTTCATATCACGTCCCAAGACGACAAAGTCGAATTCCTATCATTGAGGTCTGCTGGACTTCTCAAGGAAATCCTGAGATCACTTAAAGCGAGAACATACGTCTGTAGAACAAACGAGCTGAATTCAGGGACTGAATTCCTTAAACGGGTGGAGACTGTAGCAACCCGTAATTTTCCACGTCAACATTTATTTTCAAACTCCAATTTACCACTTTGAAATTCTTACAAGAACACTTTTTATGAATAACTATTTGGTTAAATAAACATAAAACAAGGAACAACCCTCTTGAACACTATGAAATTAGACTATATTTAGTCCAAAACATTCCAATATCTCGCTCATGCTCTATTTCACAATTTTAAACTATAAAACAAATTTCTATTCTTTAACTACTTACGGTTTTGGAATTCAACAAACGTTATTGTTATTCAATACTCCCTCCGTCCCTAAATAAATGTCCACTTGGACTTTTTGCGGTCTTTATTATTCAACTTTGACTATAAATATTTTTGTTTGTGTTATATAATACTTGATGAAAATTATACCAATGAAAATACTTTTAAAACCCAATCCATTCATATATTTTCCATCAAGTATTATATAACACAAACAAAAAAATTTATAGTCAAAGTTGAATAATAAAGACCGCAAAAAGTCCAAGTGGACATTTATTTAGGGACGGAGGGAGTATTTAACACCCGACATACCCAATTCTTTCAATGATTATTTTTATCATATTTTTACACTTCCAAAATTATTACCAAAGTTCCAAGAATATTTCCTGACACCTAAAGTAAATTCTTTACAACTTACGTTTAAATACGTATAATTTTCGTTAATCACCGAAACAACAACCAATACATATTTTTAACACCCAATACCTATAATATATACACTTTTGAATTAAAAGTACTCATCTAATCCAAATAATCCTACCCTTGTCGCCCTATCCCCCCCCTCTTGTCCCATAATTATTAGACAAAATTACCTTTCCTTTCTAATTATCCAACAAAGCATGTTTTAATTTTCTACTTTGTGGCCAAGCCACCAAAACATGTCTCCTTGCCCCCCCCCCCCCCCCCCTTAGCCCCCATTCGGCCACCCTAACAAACATAGGCCAAATTATGATCTTTGACTAACTATTTCCCACCTTGAAAACCTCTAGTATAAATAGACATACTTGCATCAATTTTTACACTAGTTCAAGAGAAAAGAAACTATCCTCCCATTCTACTCTTACAATACGACACAACAATAGGAGCAAGGAAAGAAGAAATCTTGATTTGGCTAGTTCAAGAATCATTAGGATACATTAGCAAAGGTTTGGAGCATAAGTCTTGTGGTTAAACAAGTGTTTTACAGCTTCCATCTCACTAATCACTCTTGTAAGTGATCTTACTAACACTTCATGATTTTCATGTTTTACATGCTTGTCAAGTATCTTTACTTATTATCACTTGGTACATTTTGATAAAATTTACATTTATAATGATCCTTTAACAAAGTTTAAGTTTTAAACAAGTTCTTATTACAAAATAAACCCTATGTACATATATGTTAGTAAGTTTGTGGAGATAAAGATTTGATGATCATTCACATGGACTTTGAATATTGTTAAGGTTATATTTAGATCACTATTGATTATGTTGATGGAGAAGCTAGGACTAGCATTGAAGTTGTGGTTAAGTGGTTATTTTAACTAGAAGAATAGAAAATATAGTTTTGACACTTCAATAAACAGTCTGCCTCATTCTGAATAAACTGGAAAAATCAGTAGCTCAGGGGTATCATTAGGTTAGAAATATAGAAAATAGACTCAATAACGAAAACGTGATCGCTTGAATGAGTTAAAACGGGCTTATAACGAAAAAGATACGCTATTTTCAATTTAGACGACGAAAACAACTATTTTCTGAAAAATACATTCTGTCCAGATTTTGAGAAGTGAAAAACTGAGGTTAAATGACGTTTAGACTAGCCGAGACCTTGAAAATCCTAGAGTATACTTAATTACCTTCGCGGGGATAGGTCAAACTTAAGAAACCGAGCTACGACGCAAAAGTTATGGCCTAACGAATGTTCGCAACGACATATAATTTTGACAGCCTAATAGGAAGCTGTTAGGACTTTTAAAAGTGGATTTTGGACCTTTTAGTGTACATTTTGGTTAAAATGGTGTAAACGGAAATAGTAGAACAATGTATATACTTATTAGACGCGTTAGAGAACTTTGAAATACTTATTGACACGGCGATTAAAACTTGGTTATGAGATAGACAAGTTATGTTTTCTAAAAAGTGGTGATTTCTAATAAAGGATCAAAATGACGCAACTATCTTTTGACAACAAATGTTACAACAACATGTACAAGTGATAAAGTAGAGTATGAACTTGCATGCATGACCATGTTTTCGAACCTAAGACATATGAATCATTTAGGTCGCGGTTAGAGCGTCCGTACCTCGATATTCGTTCGCTTTTCTTTTGTTTATCATATCGGTTGCTCTAGGTGAGTTCATGGCCCCTATTTTACTTGTTTTTGAAATACTTTTGGGGGAGAATACATGCTCGTTCTTATCTAAATGCAATACTTGCTTTACTTATGAAATTGTTGTTTACTCGAATGCGTTATATCTTCACATGTTACATACTTGATTCTTTTTATATATGGACACAAGTGTATTAAACATTTATTGATTGCCTAAGTTGTTGTCGTTTGCCATAAATTCCTCACTATCATGAACCGTTAATTACGTTGTAAGCGCGAATGTTGTGAATAGATCTATTGGGGGTAAACTCCCCCGTCCGGGTTGGTCGCTCCAACTGGTCAAACGGACGCATTTCATTTGATGTCGTACAGGTGTCTGGCAAAGCACCTGTTTGGGGTGATAACATGAACTAACTGTTAAGGCTTCGGTGTCATGAGCTTAGTGCAACAGTAGACTTTTTCATGAACATGGTTTAACATATTGTCTTTGATTTCTTGTGGTCCATATGATACTTGTTGTTTAGTTGGCAGTGGGTTGTAAACACACAGGTTGCAAGTCTTGTATGGGCGGGGCTTGGAACTTAGTCGATTTATAATGCCTTTGCTGGGAAATCTTCATTCAAATGCTTTACATTTTAAACTAAACTCTATGAACTCACCAACCTCGTGTTGACCCGTTTTAGCATGTATTTTCAGGTTCTTAAAGTGTTAGCTCACATTTGGCGGTAGTTGGCATGGCATGGCATGGTTATAGGATCAAGACACTTTGATATTCATTTGGGGACCGCTTTAATTATTTCACGGGCCTAATTCCGCACACTTTATAATAATGTAAATTTAACACTTTTGTTAATGAATTTTATACTAAATGATTGAGGTAAAAACCGTTCTTTGTACTTGTGTTGTGGTACCAATTGAGTAGCACCCCAGCGACATGTATGCTTCCGCTGGACCCGATTTTGGGGGTGTTACAGTATCATTGGTCACGGGTAAGTTATACGTAAACTTGTTGAACGTCCTCGATGTACACATTTCTCTCCCCTGCTGGTTACGATTTATCAGAATCAGCATAATGATGTGTACGTGGAGTATTAACTGGAAGCACTTTATCATTAAACATATAGCCCGTGAGAAGATGTAGATAAACTCAATCTACTAATAATACCATTTAAAATGTCTAACTCTTTATCAACCCCCTGTATCAAAAACAATGGCTTTTTGTAGTGACTGCTGATGGAGAAAACCCACTATGACGAACTTGAGACTGAAGTAAAATAACCCAAACTTGTGACTTAAACTTGCACTATTGTTGACTAAGAACCAATACTGAGAATCTCAATAAAGGTAGTGTCATATACCCATCCAACCATCCTTAATTGTATATGAACATCTCTTGAATTATCCACAGCTTTTTGTGACACTTGAGCACTACAACGTAACTCCTTTAAAGTGATAGCTATACTTTGTGAGCACAACAACGTAACTCCTTACATCAGGTATAACTAGACAAATCAAGTCTTAATCATTCTATACTCGGAGAGCACATCAGCTCGAACAAGGATCTCGAAGAATCATGCATCCAACCAACCCCGATATCTTTAAGATACTAAGTACACGTACCCGTGATATTCCACTTCAATTTCAAATAAGTAATAATGAATCATCCTTGTAGTCACAGTTGATAACATTCAAAATTTAGCCATTGTCATTTGATTGTAAATCTTGATCAGGATCTTTTAAGCTATACGTGGTAGGTTTTGAAGGTGTAGACCAAGAATATTATTTGTGATTTTGGTGTGGTGAGTTTGAAATATGCAATAAAATTCAATTCTAAGGATACTAGAAAATTTTGAGTTTAAAAAATTTTTACGCCAAATTTCACCGAAAAAATTTGAATTTTGACATAAAAATTTGAATTTTGGGCCAAAATTTTCACCATTATACCAGAATTTGAATTTAGCGTAAAAATTGAACGTTTAGTCGCTCATAAGAATTAAATTTTACTCAAATTTTCCCGCCAGAAATTGATTTTTTTTTTAATCCTTACTCGAGGTCCTTTGTAGCTCGTTTCCAAAGTCGAAGAATTCTTAAAATCCAAAGTCGAAGACCTGTATACACAAACTCGGAGACTGAAAATCTAACAAAGTCGAAGGACTTTAACACACAAACTCGGAGGATTTTACTCTTAGAAACTCGGAGAATTCTAACTTAGAAACTCGGAGGATTTTACACTAAGAAACTCGGAGGATTTCTTGTCTCAGAAACTCGGAGGAATTCTAGCTCTTTAGAAACTCGGAGAACTTTAATTATCCAAAAAAGTCGAAGACTCTTTACAAACTCAGAGAATCTTCACAAACTCGGAGGATCTTTACAACTCGGAGATCTTCACAAACTCGGAGGATCTTCACAAACTCCTGGGACCTGTGGGTTATGGGCCCACAGGTCCCAGGATCGTAACCTGGCTCTGATACCAATTGTAATAACCAAGAAACACTTTCAGGAGGTCGGGGATGCTCAAAATAAAGAGTAAACATGGTATATTATATTAAAGAATGGGGAAGGTGTGTGTGTTTTCTAGAGAGAGAAAGTAGGGAAAACACACACACCTTGGTGATACAATGAGACATCCAACCCTCCTAGTTGTGACTAGGAGGGGTATTTATACTACTTTACAAGCTAATCTTTGCTCTAATGGCAAGACTAGTCTTTGTACTTAAATACTATTGCAATTCCCGAGTATAACATAACTTTAAAGGCTAACATACCTCCCTAATAAGGTTTCTAGTACTTTGTAACTTTCTTCTAGCTTCTTGCTAGTTTTAATATATCCTTGTCGTTCAAAAAAAAAGTTCAAGGTCAGATGTAAATGTTTCTGGACCCTAATAAGGGCATGTACTGTTGGTAACTGAACCTCTTCAGGATGGAAATAAACTGCTGGCCCGTTATGGTCGAGTAAAGCCTTTACTAGCTCCAAATTCGACACTGGGTTCAAATTTTTTAAACAACAAACATTATATCCAACCCTTTTACCGGAACAAACAACCAACAGAAACACCTTTACACTTTATTTTTCGGAGGCGTGAGACTATAAGTACTTCCAATAATAACTTAACATTTTTGAGTGAGGTCATCACGCACACATCTAACCTCTTAGATATCAGGTTAAATCTCATCATCATTTACATTATAAATTGTTACTAACTGTCATGAAGCTGTTTGAATTTAATAACATGACAATCATAAATTAAACACATAACATCAAAGTATTGCAGATGCGTAAGAATCAATAACATGTAAATTAATTAACCGAATGTAAAAGTATGCATACTTTTTGATTCTAGCAAAACAAGAATCAATTCTCCAATAATCAACAAGTTGAACCATAATTAGGGTTTATGTGGATTATAAGAATTACCCCTTACCGTTTTGTAATTCAATCCAAGATTCAAACAATAGTGCGTTTGAATCACGTTCTTGTACACACGTACTAATACCAAGTTAACTTTATGTTATTAATTAAATCACAAAACTTAAACCAAAACAATTTTTGTTTAACAAAAATTTGATCGACCATAGAAGAGGGTTAGAACCGATCGGCCTCAAAGAAAAACAAAAAAGGAAAAGAAAACTTTAGGGTTTTGGTATTGTGTGTGTACAAAAGGTACCAAAACAATAACCCTTGATTTGTATATATACTACAAGAAACTTAGAGTCCAAGTTTTGTATGGATTGGGTTAAAACCCATCCAAACCGATCGGCCTATCAAAGATAGGGGGATCCGGAACCTTCTTGACGTCTAATTTTCATTCTAGTCCTTCTCTTTTGTTTCTAACGGACGTTAGTCATTTTTCGTTAAGTACTAACGGTCGTTATACGTTTTGTGTTATTTAATAATTATATATAACGTTTTATAAATAATTATTATTCATTAACTCTTCATACGTAAAGTGTGCAATTCCGTGATCTCGAGTTCGATCCTAACATACAACTACTAATTTATGTCCATGATGAACTCAAATAAGTACATTTTATTACTATCATTTATCCTATTAATTTGACTTGTTTTATTATATTATGTATGAGGATTGATACTTAATCGTTTACTTTTGTAATTCTCAGTTGAAAACAAGCATTTGGTGAAACTTAGCGATTATGGACTAAAAACGGAGTAAAATGATCAAGATTGGAATTGGTTGTTGGAATGAAGAGAATGAAGACCACTGCCTGACTTTGAAGAATGCGCCGCATGGATTTATCCCATGCGCCGCATATGAAACTTTGGTCAACGAAGAATAACCAACTTGTTCTGCTCCAGATGCGCCGCATCTCACTCATTACATGCGCCGCATCACTATCAATATTTCACCAGATACGATCCAAGATACAAGAGGATATGCGCCGCATCCAAAGATGAAGATACGCCGCATCTCCTGGCGGTGTACGAATATTCCTGAATATTATAATCTTGGACCCCACGCGAAGTTAAGTACATGCGCCGCATCTACTTACTAGATGCGCCGCATCTTACCCTCAGACAGAAACTATAAATACCCCAAAGACCAGAAGAATTAAGAGTTCCGAAGTTTTAACAGAAGACCGAAGACCAGAAACCTAGGACGAATTCAGTCAAGGCAGCAGCACAAGGCACACCCAAATCAAAGATACAAGAGCTGTAAGAAGGTGCTGCATGTGTTTAATTCATTAAGTAGTTTTGTTTTATTGTGTTAGTAAACTTTAATTCATCAAGATTGGTGGCTTGTGTAATGTGACAACGGAAAGGTTGCACTCCCTTAAAACTGCTTTCTCATTAATTAAAGTTTATATGTTGATGTCATTGGTGACTTTTATTAGTGCATTGATAACCTCTGTGGCTAGCTAAGCGTTGATCGGGTCGCCATGCCTCTGCCCTCGCCTATTTATTAGATGCCTATGCATTCTATGGTCTGTAGAAAAGTAGGAGAAAGATAAATAGGATAGTCATAAGTAATCATTAAGGGTTTACTCGCCGATAAGATTAGAACCAACGAGAAAAGACTTAATCTCGGTGCGTTGCATCGAACTATACACTTCATATAACACTAGCAATAAAATAAGTGACAAACTACTTATCATAAGGACAGCCCTCTTATTGTCTCGAGTATTTATCTGTGTACGTGTGTGCTACTTGCTGATTCGTGCCTATTGGTTTAGTTTATTATTTAATTGCAACCAAATCGTGCCAGTCTCTCAGGCTGAACCCCCTTGCGTTAGATTAGGTTGTATAGCTAACTTAATATATTAAAATACTGATTAGAATAACTAGATAATACGTTCCACTCTTAGTGATCGACACTCTACTTACCATTATATTCATACTGACCGGGTACACTGCTCGTTAAGTGTGTGTGTTATTGATAAGTCGGCTAAATATAAATTTAAAACTTGATTAGGCATTAAAACTGCTAAACCGCAACGACACACGACACGCATCAAGTTTTTGGCGCCGCTGCCGGGGAGTGAATTGTTATTATCTGTTAATTTGATTAGTATTTTAATTAGGTTTTTAATTTTTTTATCTAACCGCTAATTGTGTTGTGTATTAGATTAATTTGCATTCATTGTACTATTTTGCATATTTTCTGTTTTTGTGTGTTATTTGTTTGCTTTTCTTTGTGTTTATTTTCGTGTGTTTTTATTGTTTTTATTTTTCGTATTTTTTGTTTTCTGCTATCGTTGTACTGAGCTAAATCGAACGATACGGCGCATCTGATTTTTCAGATACGGCGTATTGCGTTCAATTTTTATAAAATACAACGCGTTTAAATAATTCGATACGACGCATCTTTTCCCCAAGATACGGCGTATCTGTTTTTGATAAAAAAAAATTTCTAAACGTTAACGCCATACGACGCATCTGCTTTAGCAGATACGGCGTATCTATTATTTTAATTAAAAACAGTTTTCGAATTATTAAACAGATACGGCGTATCGATCTTTATCGATACGGCGCATCTTCTGAATCAAAAATCTTATATTTTGAAACGTAACGAAAATACGGCGCATTAACTTTTGTTAATACGACGCATTTAATTTTTAAATAAATATCGATTTTTGATAATTAAAACAGATACGGCGCATTCCAATTTCTAAGCGGCGTATATATTTTCTGAATAAAGTCTGATTAATTTTAACAATTATAAGATACGGCGTATCCAACTTTTTGGATACGGCGCATCGTCTGCAGATATCAGTAACTTTAATTTTTCGTATTCCGTTTTCGTTGTTAATTTTCTGATATATTACTTTCTCGAGCATACCCTACTGATAGTTTTGTGTTGATTTCAGGAAGTGCATGACCAGGAGTTCTACGAAGAACTTGATTCAACCTTTCGAAGATCCTGAACGAGTCTTTCATTCGCTTAAAAGGCTTTTCAACACAAAAAGCTTTGATACTTCAAGTTCATTCGAGCTTGATTATTTTTCTGAAGAGAAAGAGGAAGAAGAAACAGAAACAATGGGCGAAAACACAACTATGGAGGAATACATGAACAAAACCCGTGCTGATTACACTTCAGGAGTTGCTAGACCAAAGTTTGATGACAAGTCAAAGTTTGAATTGAAGGGTCAGTTTCTCAAGGAGCTAAGAGAGAATGCTTTCAATGGATCGGAACATGAGGATGCTAATGAGCATGTTGAAAAGGTCCTCGAGATTGCGGATTTGTTTACTTCAGAAGGAGTGACTGACGATCAAATCATGCTAAGAATCTTTCCACTCTCACTAAAAGGAGCTGCTAACAAGTGGCTAAGGAATGAACCTGCAAGTTCAATCACTACATGGGAAGATTTGAAGGGCAAATTCCTGAAGAGATATTGTCCACCTGCTAAGACTGCTAAAAAGATGGAGGCTATCAACAGTTTCAAGCAAGAGCCTGATGAAACTCTTTATCAAGCTTGGGAACGATTTAAAGATTTATTGGTAAAATGTCCTCAACACTATCTAACCGCTATGCAGGAGATAATATTGTTTTATCAAGGATTGGACGTGCCTACTAGACAAATATTGGACGCTAAGGGAGCTGTGCCTCAAATGAGTGCAGCCAATGCTAGGAAAGCAATCCAAGAAGCTGCTGATCATTCTCAAAAATGGCACGATGGGACCTCTACTAGATCTAAGAGCAGTACTAATTTTGACGGGATTGCTGCTATTCAGGCTCAATTGGATAAAATTAGTAGAGAGATGAAGAAGCGTGATGAAAGAGTGTATGCTGCCCAAGTTGGATGTGAAAAGTGCGAAGGACCTCACTACACTAAAGATTGCCCGAATAAGAATGAAAGTGAGACGTTTGAAGAAGCATATTACACCCAATTTGGACAACCATTCCGACCTTCGGGAAGATTTAGGGAAGCTACCCCGGGATTCTATCAAAAGAACAACTTTAATCCCGCTTATCAAGAAAGGAGGCAGACTTTAGATGACACTCTAAAGCAAATTATGGCCGATGCTGCTAAGAGACATGAAGAGAATACTGCTATGATCAAAGAAATCCGAGCTTCAACGGACACTACTACAAGAAATCAAGGAGCTTCGATCAAAGCATTGGAACAACAAATTGGTCAAATGAGCAAAGTTCTTCAAGAAAGGGGATATGGAAGTTTACCTAGCTCAACCGAAACCAACCCAAGAGATCATGTCAAGGCCATAAGCACCACTGAAGAAGTCACTCCTTACTTGCCTAGAAGATCGATGAATGGTAATGATGGTGCAAGACCCGAATTTTTCTTTAATTCTTCAATCAGTTTAAGGAGACTACTCAAAGAAAAGACAAAGATTGAAGAAGAGATCAAGGCTACAATGAAAGAAGGGAGCTCTGCAACCGATTTAAATGCCTTGCCTCATAAAGAAAAAGACCCAGGAAGTTTTACTCTACCTTGTTCGATTAATAATATATCTTTCAATAATGTGTTAGCTGACTTAGGAGCTAGTGTTAGTGTTACGCCTCTTAAGACATTCACTGCCCTAGAACTAGGTAAATTAGCACCGACTAAGTTACTTATTGAATTGGCTGATAAAACGGTAAAACGACCTGAAGGGATTGCTAATAATGTGCTAGTTAAGATTGAGAAGTTTATTTTCCCTGTAGACTTTGTTATATTAGATATGCCCGAGGATGTTAAGATTCCTTTAATCCTTGGAAGACCTTTCTTGTCTACTGCCCATGCTAAGATTGATGTGTTTAAAAGAAAAATCTCATTAAGGGTAGGGAATAATAAACTGGTCTATAAGTGCCAAGATCCTATTAAAAGCATAATTAGAGGTGTCTACATGCTAGGATTAAGAGAGCGTATGGACCTAGACCTTGAAGCCAGACTTATGGGGGAAACATTGATTCAAAACAACTCAACTAATCCTTATCATGAGAACTTTGAAGAATTTATTGACCTTAATGTACCTACCGAACTTAGAACGCGATGTTGTCTTAATGATTCTGATGAGAGTTGGATATATGATTGTGTGTAGTAATTAACAAACGTAGGAGAATAGTTGAGAAAACAAATTTGAATAATGATGTGTTTATTGAACTACCACCCCACCTTGCTTATTTATGCTTATATGATAATAAGAATTTCCCGTCTATCATTTTGTAATCTCTGCCCGAAAGGGACAGAACTTTGTTTATACAGGTATTAAAGAAGAACGGCGTGGAAATTAAAGACGAGCAAGGAGTGTTCAATATTACTGAATTGGCAATGAGGGAGCGCGATGTTTCCGACTCCTTCAATGATCGATATTAAAGAGCTGAACGTGAGTCTAACTTGAAGACTCTGGAATAAAGACAAGTGCTTACCGGGAGACAACCCGGATTTATCTTTTTATTATTCTGTTTATGTGTCGAGTCAGTCAGGCCGCAGAGGATACGGCGCATCTCCATCCTGGGATGCGACGCATCTCCTGCAATGGCCATATCTTACTTTATTTATTTTTCTGCATTTTTTATTTTCGTACTTAAAACTTTTTATCAGTTTATTTCAATGCGGCGCATCCCTGGTTAAGGATGCGGCGCATCTTTGATTCTGATCCGTATTTATTCCAGGCTCGATACGGCGTATCTTCTTCCATAAGATACGGCGCATCGACTGACCTGATGATTTTCATTTTTAATTTTTATGTTTTATTTTTACCTAACTACTAATGTGTTATGCAAGTTTGAACCTTTCTTACCTTAGGTGTGTTTTGAAGCCTTGGTGGTATTATAGATTCCTGCATTTCCTGTGGATACATCGAATATGAAGCTTAAACGTTCTAATCCACAAGAAAGATGATTTTTGCTCTAATACTAATGGAGGATCATACCGAGCAAATCTCAGGGGAGTTTTTCTATTCTAATTCTTTTATTTTCCAGTTTTTTAACCTTTCATACAAACAACGAGGACGTTGTTTAACTTAAGTGGGGGGATTGGATAATTAGAACACTTAACATTTACTTGTCCTAAAACTTTTCAAAATATGCTTAAAATGTGCTTAATATATAAAAATTTAAAATTTTTAGCATGTTTTTGTTTAAAGTCTAAGTTGCATAGCTGCACACATGACGTTATTTTCAAAAATTATGATTTTTCAAAATTCACAAATCTATGAGTGTGCCGGTGACTTGTAAACTTTAGAACTTGGCTTGTATACTATTCGAGACCACCATAATAAGTATTATTTATATAATTGGAATGACTTGTCTAAATTGGTAAATTTCTAGGATTACACCCAAATAGCCTTACGTGTTATGTGTTATTAGCTAACTACACTGGTTAGTTAACCCCCGTATAAACCCTTTTGTTACTCTCATCTTTAGAGTAAGATACCCCTAGAAAAACACTCAGAGCCATTCCTTTCGTTTCTTACACCTATGTTTAAAATGTTTCGTTACACCCTTACACCTTAGCCTACCCTGTAGATTAGAATCCGTGGTTGGTTAATTGCTATAGGCAAAGTGTATTTCCTTACATTACCTGTGTTCGTGTGCGTAATTCATTATCTATGGTTAGGTCGGGAAATTGCACAATGCAATTAGAGTGAAAGTAAATATTGTATATTTTTGAGTTTATTTTTCGTGTGTTTACTACTTTCACTATTACCATTATTTCTGAAGTTATGAAAAATATGAAAAATTATCCAGAATTATCATTATAGTGATGGTGTGAAATTTTACACATCTATGTTTATGTTATTAAAAAAAAAAAAAAAAAAAAAAAAAAAAAAAAAAAAAAAAAAAAAAAAAACGAAAAAAGAAAGAAAAAGAAAAGAAAGAGTTGGATGTTTGATTAAACCAACTTATGTAAAGTTATGTAAGTGGTCGATATCACCACTATTTGTTATATATTTATGGATTGAATGGGAGTTGGCAGTTATGGGAACGTCAACTAAGGTTTATTCTTTGACTAAGATCTTGTTGAGTATAATTCGTGTCTACCTAAAGCGTGTGTTTCAAGTGTTAAAGCGTGAGTTATTCTATGATATGAGTCTTATTCATGGGATGGTTGGGATAGTGATTAACCACACTTAGGATTTTAATTTATTTGTTTTGTTTATTTTTCATTTTACACCAATTTATATCCCAAAACTTATCCATACCATGTATTATTCTTTATCCAACCAAACCTTTGATTTATTGAGATTAGGGATTTGAGCAATCTTAAGTATCGTAGTCGTGGATTCGGCTATGTATTTATGATTTTGTCGCCCTTTTTGATATACTATTATTGGTGAAGTTTGGACCTATCTTTAGCCTATTCGAGTTAAGGATTTGAGCAATTGCAAGTATCGTGTTCGTGGATTCGATCATGTATTTGTGATTTTGTCGCCTTTTCTGGAATTTGAGATCAATAGAGATTAAGAATAATTAACCCTTAAGCCTAAAAACCCTTTTTACCGCTTTAGACTTGTTATTCCTTAGCTTTAGTGGTGGAGATGTGTATACTTGCCAAGCTTATGATAGAATATTCGTCGCGACTGGACAGTTAAACGATTAGATTTGCTTTTATCAAATTATTTTACTTTACTTCTAATTCGTTAAGTGTTTAGTTGTGTGATTATGACAAAAATGAATACATGCTTAAATATAAAAATAAATCCTAATATCTTTAGGATACATTTTCATAAGATTAATTCTAAGGTTTACTTGGGGACAAGTAAAGTTCAAGTGGGGGGATATTTGATGAACTCAAATAAGTACATTTTATTACTATCATTTATCCTATTAATTTGACTTGTTTTATTATATTATGTATGAGGATTGATACTTAATCGTTTACTTTTGTAATTCTCAGTTGAAAACAAGCATTTGGTGAAACTTAGCGATTATGGACTAAAAACGGAGTAAAATGATCAAGATTGGAATTGGTTGTTGGAATGAAGAGAATGAAGACCACTGCCTGACTTTGAAGAATGCGCCGCATGGATTTATCCCATGCGCCGCATATGAAACTTTGGTCAACGAAGAATAACCAACTTGTTCTGCTCCAGATGCGCCGCATCTCACTCATTACATGCGCCGCATCACTATCAATATTTCACCAGATACGATCCAAGATACAAGAGGACATGCGCCGCATCCAAAGATGAAGATACGCCGCATCTCCTGGCGGTGTACGAATATTCCTGAATATTATAATCTTGGACCCCACGCGAAGTTAAGTACATGCGCGCATCTACTTACTAGATGCGCCGCATCTTACCCTCAGACAGAAACTATAAATACCCCAAAGACCAGACGAATTAAGAGTTCCGAAGTTTTAACAGAAGACCGAAGACCAGAAACCTAGGACGAATTCAGTCAAGGCAGCAGCACAAGACACACCCAAATCAAAGATACAAGAGCTGTAAGAAGGTGCTGCATGTGTTTAATTCATTAAGTAGTTTTGTTTTATTGTGTTAGTAAACTTTAATTCATCAAGATTGGTGGCTTGTGTAATGTGACAACGGAAAGGTTGCACTCCCTTAAAACTGCTTTCTCATTAATTAAAGTTTATATGTTGATGTCATTGGTGACTTTTATTAGTGCATTGATAACCTCTGTGGCTAGCTGAGCGTTGATCGGGTCGCCATGCCTCTGCCCTCGCCTATTTATTAGATGCCTATGCATTCTATGGTCTGTAGAAAAGTAGGAGAAAGATAAATAGGATAGTCATAAGTAATCATTAAGGGTTTACTCGCCGATAAGATTAGAACCAACGAGAAAGGACTTAATCTCGGTGCGTTGCATCGAACTATACACTTCATATAACACTAGCAATAAAACAAGTGACAAACTACTTATCATAAGGACAGCCCTCTTATTGTCTCGAGTATTTATCTGTGTACGTGTGTGCTACTTGCTGATTCGTGCCTATTGGTTTAGTTTATTATTTAATTGCAACCAAATCGTGCCAGTCTCTCAGGCTGAACCCCCTTGCGTTAGATTAGGTTGTATAGCTAACTTAATATATTAAAATACTGATTAGAATAACTAGATAATACGTTCCACTCTTAGTGATCGACACTCTACTTACCATTATATTCATACTGACCGGGTACACTGCTCATTAAGTGTGTGTGTTATTGATAAATCGGCTAAATATAAATTTAAAACTTGATTAGGCATTAAAACTGCTAAACCGCAACGACACACGACACGCATCAGTCCACAAAACTAACAGCTCCCACTTGGACATATCTTAATAGTGTAATCACATCGGTTAGCGTCTAGCAACACTTCGATGCCTCTAGTATAACTCGAGTAAGGTCTCCTGGAAAAACCTTTTTAATGATTCATCATTATTATTATCCTTTTGTCACTAATACCATGTTAAATAAAGATATGGATCTAAGTCATTCTTTATTCAACTATTATGTTTCTCGTTGTTTGTGATTGAGCAAGATTACCAAATCTTCTAAACATATTCCAGAAATATCTTAGGCATGGCCATGCAAACATATTGTCAACCCTACGAGGGCCCCAACAGTATTAAACTCCAAAACAAATTTGAAGGAACAAATTCTTTATTGACTACAAGCAAAACCCATGAACTTTGCAACATTTCTGAAAACAATCCTTATTACTACCAGTTACGTATAGCGTTAAATTGAATTACAGAAATGCACTACATCCATGACAGTTCTCTGGTATCTCAAGTCTGAGGATAACTATTCATGATTACTTAATGACAAGATCAAAACTCCCACTTGCTTTTACTAGTGTATTTCAGAAGATTATGTATCTTGTAATTTTATTTTTTCAAGATCAAAACTCCCACTTGCTTTTAGTAATTAAAAGACTATCTATAAATACTTAGCAAGTAGAGCAACAATACAATGTTCTCTTTTGGGACATTACAAAACACAATGACAGTTTTTGACATTAGTTTGTTAATAACCTACTCATAAGTAGTTTAACAAATTCATAACTTCATTTTAAGACTTGATGTGATTCATCACATTCCATAACAAAATGGTGTCTTATTAATCTTCTAAGTTGGAGTCCTATTGAGTATATTCAATCCATACTCAATTTTCTAACATTGATAACTTTTGGAAGAAAAGAAAATATAGTTATCTTGAATCAAACAATATAACAAGAGTTTGATTTTCCTAACTGAACATACCATAAACATGTGGTATTTCATTAGAATTAATAATGTGAGACAATCTAACAATATTTAAGACAACCATGTATCTTTTGGCTTATCTATTTACCAACTAAGTCATTTTAATGATATAATAGAATTTCCAAGCCAATTTCATTCTTTATAACACAAGTACTTTTGACAAAGTCACTTCATGTCCATGTTTCTACAAGAAAACATAAACTGTTATAATTCCACTATACATAATAAATCATTGATCAATTCAATGACTTCTTGTATATGTCTTAACATAAAAAGTTAACATCTTACTTTATTATAAGTCTTGTAAGAGTTAAAAGACTTCATGTTTGTGACTTTACAATAAAACATAAACATATTTAACTAAAGTATTCTTGAACACCACCAATTTGGTTTCATTAGCAATTTCAAGTTAATCAATTACTTCATTTGTTTATGTCATTCCAAGAATACACAAATTTCAAATTTAAGTAGTATTAGATTACTTCATCTATTTATGTTATTCCAAGAATACATAAACATTCAATTGAAGTAGTATTTGTTATCATATTGACACATGTTCTAATAAGTGTCTAATTTAGAAACTATAAATTTATCCATGTACGGTCTCACGTAATCATGGAGATTTACCTTGTTATTGCAATCTAGCTAAGCTCTCACATAACGTAAATTGCAACACCAAGTGTTTCTTGGATTAGATGTGTATAAATCATATTAGAACTTTAGTCTCTTACCTTGCAGTCAAGAGAATCCTTTAAATCATATTCCTATGTGTTGTACCTTGCACACAATAAAGATTTCTCCCACTTGTACATGGAACAACATCATGTAGCATATAAACAACATGACATGCGTTTGTTTATGAGAACAATATGATCGTGTCATTGATATTAGCATTAACTAGTAGATGTAGGACGACAATGTCTAGTAAGGAAACGTACAAGACTATCCTTAAAAGCATGAGTGTCTACATTTGAAAGTAATTATCTTGAGACATTCTAGAGATAGTGTAGATTACTACCAAGATGACAAAGCTTGTAGCTCCCACTGAATTAGAGATCATTACAAAAATTCCTTATTCAGTAATAATAACACAATGCTCTCACTGGATTTGACAACATTGTAAGTGTTTCATTAACCAGTGAAAGAAAATAGTGTGCTATTTACTTTCCTACACCTTTGAATGTCCATACGTAACAATTACATATGCACTAAAAGAGTGTATCCTACTACGTAAATGATGGACTATCCATCAATGCTATTAACTTGAAAAATTGGGCATGCAATTTCTTCCTTAATAGGTCTACCATCCCTACAATGGTATGTAGCACCTATAAATGGTCAAATCAAAACAACTAGATAAATATACTAGTTTGTCTTTTACCATTTTGCGGTAATTAGTCTAGCTTCTAATTTTAATAACTCATAAAGTGTCATGCATATTTTCCTGTTAACCAAATATCATATTTGTTACAAAAGAATTTAATCACCGAATGAGGGTGATGAAATCTCTATGGAAAATTTGCAATTCTCTTAACTATTAAATTTTGCTATGAGTTATATTAGAATTTAGACAACTCTAATGTTCCTATCATACCTTTCTCATTCATGAAAAGGAATAGGATTGAGTCTCACTCTTCTTTCATGAAAAAGAGACTATGTTTGTCTTTTAAGTAAATTTTTCTTAATCAAACATTTGTTTGAAAACAGAACTAGGTCAATTTACCAAAGCCCAAACTACGTTTATGGTTTAACGTTGCATTAATACATTTAAAAGAATTAACAAAATTCAATTTTAGTATTTTCTATAATAAAACCTTTAAGAAAATAAAATACCCATTGGTAAATATTCATATAAACCATAGTATTTCCTTAAAGCTAGGATCCTAATTGACATAGTTCCATTATATCAGTTGATTTGCTAGTAATGAAAGTATTCAACAAGGTAATTTTCGAACAACAATTGGCAAACATTTTCCAATTCCTAGATCATTATGGGATTTACATTGCCAAACCTACTTGCAATATAAGTATGTTTTATCCCCACCTTATGCCTTGAGTTCTAACTCTCACTAATTACTCAATTAAGTCGTCTAATTTAAAGAACTGCAAATGTGTCCAGTTGAGATCTCACACAACATAAAGATTTACCTTTCCATCGCAATCTAGCCAAGCTCTCACATTACGTAAATTGCAACTTCAAGTGTTCTTTTAATTGGATGACATTAACTTAAATTTTAAGGGTACTAGTTTTGATGTTTATAATAAAAAATATGTATGAAGAAGCATGCATACAACTTCATAACATAGGTTTTAATAAAGACTTTTTTTATTAACCAATTTCAATAAGATTAAATTAGCAAAGTTTTGATTGAGGTACTAGGTTCACCAATCAAAGAATTACCTTTAATTATCGTCCTCTATATCGTACTTTTGCATAAGTCAAAAGACTTAGTATTTTGGATAATTACCACAAAGTGGCGCGTGGAATTAAAGGTCAATTCACTCTTAAGATGATTTTGAATATAAAAATAGTCGTACTAGGTAGCTCCAATTTGACGTACAAAGGAGCGGAGAAACTAAGGTTAGCATAATGCCAATTAAAAACCCGTTTCTTTATGGTCACAATTTAATGTGTACCCTCTTTATAATCCTCTTATAGTTTGTCACAATTGGGTGAGCCGTTCTTACTATAGGTACAAGAATCATCACTCAATTAAACGATGTAAATTTAACTCTTAAAACAAATCAAATTTCATAATTGATTAGTCGATTATTTTCTATTCAAAATTACCATTTATTTAAAACATGTCAATACAAAATAAACAAACAAGTAATAATAAAAATAAACAGCTAAACATTACACACATAACTTATCAAATAATATGTGAAAACATGTAGCCACATGCAAACTTTATTCGATAAAACCTATTAATAATCAATTTTAGGTGTATTATAAACGCTTATAATTAACTAATGCTCTCACTTACTAAAGGAAGTGAACCACATGCATCGACAAGTCGATTGCGTAAACCATAGCTAAATATATACCACATAGCACGTAATTAATTCATTAATTTTATTGGAGTCTTCTCAATTCAAGATTTATCAAAACAATACATGTGAATAAAAACTTAACAATTAATTCATATAGCCAATCTTAAAAAATTAAATTATATTGACAATAATACTTGACAAACATGCACTTTTTTCATGGATTCTACATAACATTTATTACACGTTGTCACAAGATCGCATACAATTAACACGTAGTTATATCATGCAATCCTAGGGTTTCTAATTCAATTAAAACAAAACATTTTTTTTTTTTTAAATTATGAGGCAATCGTGTGACAACTCGTATTTTTAGGTCATAATTTTAACTTTAAAATTTTACTATTCATCCCCGAAAAAGTTACTATGCACTATCATAGTTTTTACTATTCACTATTTTCCGAAAAATTAAGTTTTACGAGTATTTTTACGCGTAACTTTAAGAATTAAATCGCGTAACCGAGAGACATCATTTGGTGCACAACCTATGGACTAGAGTTAGTCTACATTTTACCGGTATTATCATTTTCATGTTAAGACGTACATGTGTTTGCATTTTCATTCGTTTATATTTATTATATAAATAAACGCTTTTACACGATTTTTATAAATGAACAGTATACCCGATACTCCCAACAATGGTTCCAACATATTTTTACACATAATACAATGTTACAAAAATTCAATTATAATTTTACCTTCTATTTTGAGTTCGTTTACTATATATATTTTTAAATATATATAATTACGATAAAATTAAGTAATTACGAAACAATAATTATTTAAACACCCGATACTTATACAAAACACATTTTCATAATTTTTACAACTTCATTATACTTCATTTTGTTCCGCTAAAATTTATTTCTAGCTAACTCAATACCTAAATAATAAATATCTAACTTTTTATAATATAAATATTAAGATATTTATAGACAATGAATTAAATGAAGCATGGTACACCCATTGCTTTTCTCTTTTTTCAATCGAACCAACATCACCTCAAAATCTACCACTTTGAAATTTTGTAGATTTGCTTATTTATTTACTTGTACTAGTATATTATTTAAATAAAATAACCATACCTTAGTTTATTATATAAAGGAAGATCTAGTTCATTATTCTTCACACAAAGGAAAACATCAAATTACTCCTATATATTTCATAGTGTTCGGCTAAGAAGAAAAAGAGAAGAAGAAATTCGGTTTTGGTCATTTCAAGTGTTATTCGATCTTTTACGGGTTTATATAGTAGTTACAAATCGTTTTGTAGTAATCATTGGGGTTATATTGTTCTTGCTCTTACTAAAAATCCTTCATTATCAAGTAAGATTAAAAACTATTTTTTATACTTTTACTTATGTATTTTATACATTCCTTATGCTCATTTATGCATTTACTAAGTTTAAATATTTATTTAAACTCATTTCATCACCTATATACATGTTTGTGAGATTTTATTATGTTTTTATTTTGGAACTATATAAATTGTTGAAGAATTGGTGCAAGAGATTAGGATATATTTGGAGTTGATTTGAGGGTTTTTAGTTAGAAAAATAGATTATTTAAAAATATACGCGGAAGCTGCCCAAAATTTCTAACTTATATATAAAATCAAGTTATTTTTACAATGATTTAGTCAAAGAAATGGAAAATAGATTTTGTAACGAAAACGTGGTCGTTTAAATGGATTAAAACGGATATGTAACGAATAAGATACGAGTTTTCTAATATATAATATCAATAACTATTTTTCAAAAAATTTAATAGTTGCTGTATGGATTTTTGAGTTAGTAAAACTGAGCTTTAAAAGATAAACCGAGTCCCTGAGACCTTAAAATGTGTTAGTATACTTAAATACCTTCGCAGGGATAGGTAGAACTTTGAAAACCGAGCTATAACGAAGAAGTTATGACTTAACGAAGTTACCGACGAAAAATAATATTTTACATCTTTTCTAATAGGGAATAGTAACCTGATTTTATTTTTAGAAATGGATTTTAGCCACTTTAGGTACGGTTTTGGATAAAATGTCATAAATGAAAGTTGTAGTGTTTTGGTCACATACTATAGTCGAGTCGGAGACTTTTCAATATACGGAGTATATATTACTGAAACATTCGTATCGTAGTTACGATACATACTTGCTAAAGATCCAAAAATGTATTATTTTGGCTAAAGAATTTCCAAAGTGACGTTATTTTTACAACTAAACTTACAAACAAACATGTACGGGTGATATAACATTTTATAAATTGCATACACGACATTATTGCACTACCTAAAACACATTATCACTTTAGATTGCGGTTAGAGCATCGCGCATCGTTTTCCATGCACACTTGTAATGCGTTACTTATTTCTTGAGGTGAGTATTCACGAACCCCCTTTTTTTAACCATTTTAAATCGCTTTGGGGTGGAATGCATGAACTATACTTAAACTATAATGTTTACACTTATATGGACTTAAATAACTTTTGTTTCACTATTTATGCTCGTAAGTAAATCATACTTAAACTAAATTGATTTCTATTTTATGAACATTATTACTTGAACACTTTGAACTTTGTTTTGAACCGTACAATAAATTTTGAACCCTTTGACTTATTTTGAACTATTTTGACTTGTCTTGACCTTATAACTTGTTTTGAACTCTTGAACTTGACTTGAACTTTTGAACTCGACTT
The DNA here is from genome assembly GCA_021014915.2 of Artemisia tridentata subsp. tridentata. Classification (NCBI taxonomy): domain Eukaryota; kingdom Viridiplantae; phylum Streptophyta; class Magnoliopsida; order Asterales; family Asteraceae; genus Artemisia; species Artemisia tridentata. The sequence continues at coordinate 181,912,419 of CP139504.1, read as the reverse complement.
AAACTTTTGAACTTTGAACTTTGTTTTGAACTGTACGATAAATTTTGAACCCTTTGACTTATTTTGAACTCTTTTGACTTGTCTTGACCTTATAACTTGTTTTGAACTCTTGAACTTGACTTGAACTTTTGAACTCGACTTAAACTTTTGAACTTAAAGTACCGTAAGTTCTATGACCTAAAGTCTCCCTTGTTCGGAGCGATCTAAAGCCTCCCAGGTCCGGAGCAGAACATCTCACTATGTTACGGAGCGTTCTCAATCTAAAGCCTCTCAGGTCCGGAGAAGAACGTCTCACTATGTTACGGAGCGTTCTCGATCTAAAGTCTCCTATGTTCGGGGCATTCTCAATAAATCTCGCCATGTCGGTGGAGTGACTAATAAATCTCGCCTAGGTGGTTGAGTGACATAAAGTCTCCCATGTTCGGAGCAGCACTATAAAGTCTCCCTGGTTCGGAGTGGCCTTGATTTATTATATACTATGTGCCCTTATTGTGAACTATATTAACCACGTGTACTTGACTACCAGACATGCTGCTTTTGATGCAATGGGTTGTAAACACATAGGTTACAAGTCTTGTATGGGCGGGACTTGCAACTGAATGGATTGACAACGCCTTTGTCTTGTGGACTATTCTCAAAGACAAAAAACTTAGACTCTCTTTTAAAAGTTTTCATATTATATAAAACGTGTGTGCTAACCAACTATTTTCATAGTTGACCCGTTTTCTCTCATGCATTTCAGGTGATCGTCAATAAGTGTTTTCATAATGACCATTAGAAGTCTTCACATGTCATCGTTGTTGTCATCATATTACAAGATTTTATCTTTTGGAAAACTAAGTCTTATGTTTTATTGTCGCTGTTGGCTATAAAAACAAAGTTGTAATAATATACTCTTTCTTTTAATCTTAATTGATGGTATGTTCTATTCTCTTATGCTTGTGTTCCTTTCCAGTTACACCTCGTGTTTCCGCTTTAGCGGGGTGTGACAAATCGCCCCCCCCCCTAAATTTAGGGTTTCGAATTTTCTTAAACCCTAAAATTCAACATATATAATTAAACACAATCCAAGATTCGTTTTTTTAAGTGTTTTGGTAATTAATTACACATTAATCAAGGCTCGTGATGCCACTGTTGGAATTTAATAACATGACAATCATAAATTAAACAAATAACATCAAAGTATCGCGGAAGCGTAAGAATCAATAACATGTAAATTAATTAACCGAATGTAAAAGTATGCGTACATTTTGATTCTAGCAAAACAAGAATCAATTCTTCAATAATCAACAAGATGAACCCTAATTAGGGTTTATGTGGATTATAAGAATTACCCCGTACCGTTTTATAATTCAATCCAAGATTCAAACAATAGTGTGTTTGAATCACGTTCTTTTACACACGTACTAATACCAAGTTGACGTTATGCTAGTAATTAAATCACAAAACTTAAACCAAAACAATTTTTGTTTAACAAAAATTCGATCGACCCTAGAAGAGGGTTAGAACCGATCGGCCTCAAAGAAAAACAAAAAAGGAGAAGAAAACTTTAGGGTTTTGGTATTGTGTGTGTGCAAAAGGTACCAAAACAATAACCCTTGATTTGTATATATACTACAAGAAACTTAGAGTCCAAGTTTTGTATGGATTGGGTTAAAACCCATCCAAACCGATCGGCCTATCAAAGATAGGGGGATCCGGAACCTTCTTAACATCTTATTTTCATTCTAGTCCTTCTCTTTTGTTTTTAACGGTCGTTAGTCATTTTCCGGTAAATACTAACGGTCGTTATACGTTTTGTGTTATTTAATAATTATATATAACGTTTTATAAATAATTATTATTTGTTAACTCTTCATACGTAAAGTGTGCAATCCCGTGATCTTGAGTTCGATCCTAATATACAACTACTAATTTATGTCCACAAAACTAACAGAAGCTCGATAACCCTCCTGAGGTTTGGGTTCCCAAGCACCCCCCAATCAACCCAAGCACCCCCCAATCAAAATCGCATTATCTGTAATAAGTTATCCCATTCCAAAGTTAAAAACAAACATGTCTTCCATTTCATTATAATGGTTCATTTTATTCCGACTTCTATTACTGTGTACCAAACACTATGTAAATGTTAAACATGGCGTAAAGTTATAAACTGTAATTAGCATACGCGGTCGATATTAATGATAAACATACATTTTAGACGATTTATTGTTTATTTGGCTTTTATTTATCTATACCTGTTATTGATAAACAGATACTTTATGTGATTGTCGAATACGTTATATAGAATCACAATATTCACACATCAATATTCGTTGAGCAATCCTCATGTGTATGATGTGAAATATAATTTCTCTTAGAATTGTTGTTGCATACCTGCTACTTCATTCATCAAAACTAAGTTACTAAGTCTAATTCAGATCAGCTAGAAAAAACTCAATCAGTTTGAATGATCGACAAAAATACTTCTCGTCTTTTCATTTTCACTAGTTCTAGTTTCCCATATGAAATCATGTTTGCATGCATCACAATAAATAACCATGGAAAACTAGCACTTTTATATTATTTTGTATCAATGCCATGGAACCCTATAATGTTGGTCTTATTTGGTCTCATGAGCATCAGGGTGTACAGTTTCCTCCTCTAGGCTGCGAAATATGCAATTTTCCTCATTAGTAAAGTTAATGTTTTTAACAAATTAAATGCAAAGCTAGGAAAATTAGCAGTGGTTAATTTTCTATTATAGCTTGGACCAGAATTTGACTTACCACACATGAATGTACATCGTTGCATCCACACAAACGCTCCCCGTTTAGCAAATCAATAGCTTGGAATGTTCCTCCACCTTCGCTCCTCTGAAAAAACAAAGGGAGTTCCATGTATAATACAGTTACGAAAAAATAAAATAAAATTGTAAACTGTAACTTTATATGCTTGACACGAGATATGTTTAGGTACTATACCTTGTAAAAGTCGACAGCAAGGAAGTTGGCCCAGCGATTGCCTGAGTCACTGTAGCATGTCTTGGTCATGTTCAACAGGCCTCCGCTGTTCTGGCCGCATGCTAGTACTTTCAAAGGAAGCGTACGGAAATAGTTCACTAAAACAAGTGATTTGCTTGTGTCATTCAGCGGAGATGACTCTCCCCTGTTTGGACACTCACCTGCCTTCATTCCACCGTCCCCGTCTACAATCAACACAGAAATTTTCATAAACATAAAGAACGACAAAATGGACATGAATGTGCGACAAACTATTCGTCTATTTTTAATATCAGTTGAACATACATGTATTAAGTTTAGATTTTGAATGCAATATTTTAGTGACTCTCTTTTTAGGGGTAACCATGGTTTCCAACCGTTTTGGCTCTCCACGAGGTTTGAATCCACTGCCACACAGGTTCAAACCAAATAAAGCCCTCCCTTTTCAGAAGGCTGGTGTGGTCACTTCAGGGTTGTTTGCACCTAGTAGGAATTGAACTTGAGGTCTCTCACATTTTAATGATGATTGTCACAAGTCTTTTACCACTAGGCCACCCTGAGTTGTTTTATTTTAGTTCGTGTAATAGTCTTTTTTTAGACTCATTTTAGTAAAATGATGTAAATGGAAACTTACATTGGTTTTCGACCATGTAATTCCACTGGTACGCAATTCCTTCACTTTGTTCCTTGGATTTAACTGAGCCAAAAACAAGTAATCTTTGGTTGTTAGACACCATGTCTTTAACCAATGGCCAATCTTGGCCACCTTTAGGCATACTTGTCACAGGAAACCAGTACTTCTTCAACCCCGCATCTGTAAAAACTTTGGTCAAACCGTTTGGTGCTTGTACGTAGTCTTCAAGGATAATCGTCACTATTTCATTTGGATTTGCCGATAAAAAAGCTTCAATTTCTTTCAAAGTGTCTATGGCTGGTTCCTATTATGTAAACATTTTGTATCAAGTTAAAAAGGCCATAAACTCATCATGATTACATAAATATAAGAAACAGTAACGGTATGGGAGCATAAGGCTTACAAATTTAGTGAGGTCGTAACATTTACCACCAAAAGAATGACACAACCATACTGTATCTTCAAAGTCATATGTATCAAGCATCAAAGCACGAACCCCATTCTATAGAATATGATAAGAACAAGCAATGTGTACGTTAGTAACCAGTTCTTATTCTTATTATGTAATATTTTCAACCTACAAACAGTAAAGAAAATGAATGATATATACAAACATACTTTTACGAGATAAGAAACATACGTTAAGTTGCTGAGTGACACTGTCTTCTTGATTCGTGGGGGCTACTCGTGTGGTCCCATTGTCGATTGCAAACGCATTATGTGTTGTCAAGAACGAGTATTTGTTGAATGGTAGAGAATTATTCTGTTTTTTAGTCATGTACACAAAATAAAATCACACTGAGTTATAATAAAGTTTAAAAAGATTACAATTTACAACGTAGAACATAACACAATTACACAAAGAAGGTAAACCCAGCCCAACATACTCATCCTATGAGCCTAGCAAAAACTTTCGTATTCTGGATAAAGTCAATTGGGTTTGGGTTGTTCAAGAAGTTTGACGAATGACCTAAACCACTTGTTGACTAATGTTTCAGTTTAAATGATAATATCATCGAGCATGCGTGTGGTTTCTAACGTCTCCAAAAACTCACGTAACAAAAGTCTACCCATCTTTTTTATATAATAAAACAAAACCACAAGTGGGGACTTTTTCATTTCAAAAAAATCAAATCATTCCTTATTAAGTAATATTTTAATTATTATCATTATTTTTTTCTAAAAGTAATTAATAATAACCCCTAAATATTTCTTTATTTAGAAAAAAGAAAATTTAAAATTCTCAAATCATCTGATTATGTAAAAAAACGTTTAAAAGTATATGTGTCAAAAGTGAGAAACATAAAACTTACAAAAGGTGGGGGTGAATTAAATAAGATATGGGGTCGTAAATGTTAATTTTAAAACTTGGTTCATACTTATACCTCCAAGACTTCCTCCGGTGTATCTATAAAATCACCATGTTTCAAGGAATAATACAGCTTCAGCTTCATCCATATAAGAATGTTTTGGTTACTGTTCGCTAACCATTTTTATTCATATAATATCCTACATTGCCAAAAGCATGCCACATAGAAACGTTTTATATTATTTTCAAGTTTCCTAAAGCATAGTTTCATTTAGAAATGTTTTGTATTGTTTTTCACCTTTTCAAGTTTCCAAGAATGTTCTGGCTAGAATCGTTTTATATACGTTCACAAATTTCTTGGCTATTGATCAAATATCAAACACGCCCCTGTAATACTCCAGCCATCCTAAAATATAGACCACTTATTAAGTTGAACTTCACATTATAACTTGATACAAACAATATTATGTTATGTTAACACAAATTATTTGCAGACATTCTTTTAGTAAATCCATCAAAGCTCGAAATTAAGCAAAGGCTCTTTTCATAATAATGGGAGTTACACTAAGAATGATTACACACTGAGCTGACATCAAACATATTATGTTCAGGATGATGGAAATTCAATACTTGATTTTGTAAATTCATTGTTATCAGCCATTTCTGGGACCATAAAAAAGAAACTTTGAATCCATTTAAGGAGTTTAGTGTTATTACAATGTTGAACCTGGTATTCGTCTTGATAATTCCAAGAAGTCATGTTATCATGTCTCTTCTTGTGTTTAACAGGAAGCGTCTCTTTAACATGATTAATGAGATGCCCACTGTCTTTGAAGTTGTATCGAAAAGAAGCCCATTAAAGACAAGAGTAGCGCAACAGAGAGTGGTAGCAAAGCAAAGGGCAGCACAAAGGTGAGATTTGTCCGATCTACCTTGCACTACCCCGTAAATTTAGAACACTGCTATGTACCAAATTGGAATATCAAACTTCCAATTAAAGCCCAAAATCATCATTAAGTATCATAATTGCGATCGAAGTTCTATCATTGCTTGATTTGTTTAAAGTTAAGTTTTAATGATTTACGAGTATATTGAATTAGTTTCAGCTGACCATACACACTCTTTACTGAAATTGGATATGGTGGGTCGAGTGACGATATAGATTTAGAAATGGATCCGTATAAAAGTTACCAAATCGCACTTTGGAACTTCTTGCTTCCTTACATGCCACGGGGCTTTTCGACAACAAGTAAAGCCATTTAGGAGAGATTAATTTGTTTGTATTTTAATCAACAATAATATACAATTAACAACTTAAGAAAAAACTCCGTGCGTGCACGGGTATTATAACTAGTTCATAACTAAACAATTAACTTTATGCGAAAATAGAACATAAATCAACTTTATTTTGGCTTACTTAATTATAGCATATTATATAAATGTTATAAACAATAAAGAGAGTAATAAAGAGCTTTGACCACATGCGTTATAAACTTATTAGTTATAATTTATACATGAATTTAAATTATTAAAAAAATTTAGTTTAATATACGGGCATATAAGATACCAGTGTTTAATATTTTGTAACTGTGATATTACACGTACGAGGTTCAGACTATAAGTATAACTAATAATTATATTTTAACTAAATTTGATAGGTGTGTCTTTATAAACGTTCTTTCATTTTAATACGTATTACATATAATCTCGTGCATCTACAGATTTTTGTTATTGAAATTATATTATTTATCGTTATCCGTATTCTAGTTTTAAACCCGTGTTTGTACGGGATATTAAACGCGAATTAAGCTTGGATAATTACTATAACTAATAACAATATCTCAATTATATTTGTTTCGATTTAAAAATATGATCATTTTGTTTAATAATCTTATTGTTTGAGTAGTTTAATTTGATATTTTATCATAATTCAAATCAATTGAATATGATTTTTTTTATATGCTATATTTAAGTCGTGCATATACTCAGTAACATGTAGGCGTACGTTGATGGTGTTTTAAGTATTACACGGGTTTTTGTTATATATATAAATAATTTTAGAAATTATGAAAATTGATAATAAAATAAGATTTTAGATTAGCCTATTTATAAAAGTTTAAGGTTTGATTGTAAATTTTATAACCAATAAAAAATTTAACGTTTATTTGTACTTAAGACCAAAAAAAAAAAAAAAAAAAAAAAAAAAAAGAAAAAGGAGCTATGCGTATTTCCATTATTTTCTCCGATCAAAATTTTCAAAAATTTGACCAAACTAATTCAATTTTGACTTTTCTTATCCAATACTAGAACTCGATCTTGCAATTGAGCTCTTCTATTGATCAATTGAAAATCCATTTGGTTAATTTGTATCTTCTCTTATTATACAAGAGATAGTGGGTTAAGGAAACGTACACCAAATTAGATAAATATAACTTGTTGCTAGATGTAAACAAAAAAATAAATTATATTACACAGTGTTGAGACAAATCTTAAGATGAAGAATTTTATGAAAATATGATTAAATGGATAAATGCAACAAACTCGACACCATAATATATACTCAAGCCATGGACTCATGGTCGTATAAAAAATATTAGTCTTGCAAAAGCAGGAATGAAAATTTTGACTTAGCATGTAGCAAGTAGGAATTATGTTAAAAATAAAATAAAATGTAGCAAGTAGGAATGAAAACTTTTATTGTTTTAACCAAAAGCCACATCCGTCCTGGCTCAAACGTGACCATACGTTTGTTTCATTGTACTAATAACTCTCATGGACTATTCGTACGTTGGTCACATCCAACAAAAACGACATCGCTTATGAAAACAACCTTCGGGTTTCACACACATACACGCAATAACATTTCACATTACTTTTAGGTTCTTTGTTAAATTTTTGGACATAAAGACTTACCATAAGATTGAATACAGGCGTAGCGGTCAATCGCACACATTTAGAGCCGGGATATCCTTGAGGACATGAGAAACAATACAATCCAGCCTCGCAATCTCCGTCAGTTTCACAATTATCTAGTAACTACAAGAAGAAAAAATATATATATATATTAGACGAGTTTCTTGCAAAACGTTGATAACCGGCAACGTTGAATTGAACTTCACACACGTCTTGCTCCCGAGGGCATATGTGAAAGACAATGTTCTGACTCAGGCCGGCTCATGAGAGTGTAATAAACTAAAACTGTGAATCCAAGACAGTGTGATCGACGTACGTACCTTACATGTTCCATTGGAGCAAGCCGCAACAGTAGCCATGAAGAATAATGGAGCTACGAATAAAACAGATGATAATCTTCGTAACTCCATGATAATGGACAGGTGATTTTGATATGAAACTGGCGAATGAAATAGGAGAATGTGAAACTACGAATAGAAATGAATGATATTAATTTATAGGGACATTTTAATGGGAAAAGAGGAAGATGGAGAGATATTCACTTTCTAGTTGAGAAATCAATAACACTGCCGCCCCATTAATCTCTCTCATTTTCTCTGTCACGTCAGCTTTCTCTCTCCAGCGATTGGATGCCCCAATAAAGGCGACCTACACTACAAAAAACATATCCCACAAAAATACTTTTTCTACAAAAAAAAAAAAAAAAAAAAAAAAAAAAAAACATGGGGTGATCTCTATCCCGATTGCGACCTTCATCCTCCAAATGCTCACTCGATCGACTCATCCACAATAAGGGAATCGAGTAAAGATCGATCAATTCAATCGTCCGTGTATACTTACTGCGAGTAGCCTTACTCCACTAGTAGTTAATCAAGACTCAAATCATATTTTATAGAAAAAACATTTTTGATACATGAAACTTATTTGACAATTATACCTAGAAAAGACAAAAAGATTGCTATGTTAATGGTAAGGATATTAATGTTTAAAAGAAAATATTGGTAGTTTATAAGTAAATTTTGATGGAGCAATGTTATATCTCTACTACGTATGCTAGTATGGTACTCGCGCGTTGCAGCGGCGGGTGCCTTGTGTAACAATTCGCATTTTCGAGTTTTAACTATTCATCCTAGGGTTAATCTACATATTGCTAGAACATTTCCAGTAATATCATCTTCATTTTATGTCTTACTCTTATTTACATATTATTTATTTATTATCATTAATTAAATAAATAAACGTTTTTACATGATTTTCATGCATAAACAATGTACCATGTACTCTTAATATATAAATATCTAGTTACTATTCATAAATATCTAGTTACTATTCATAAATATCTAAACACTATTAATCAAAATATCTAAACACTATTAATCAAAATATCTAGATATTTTCATAAATTTTCACTATAAATAGAAAGAAAACTAATTCATTTTATTTCACACAAAAACACAAACATTTCCCTCCTCCTCCTTGCCGCCACCTTCCCCCCCCCCCATATATCATCCATACTTGATTTTCGAGCTCCGAGTTATACAGATAAGTTGATGGCATAAGTATTCTTTACGTAAAAATTAAGTTTATTTGTGTTTCCTCGGTTGGATTAAGAGCTACACAATGGTGGATAGGAGCTTTGGTTCTCAGAAATTTCTTGAAACTTTGGCAAGGATAGATCAGTTAATTCTAAGGATGAGTTTTAATTATGGGAGCGATTCGGATAGTTTTGGGGTTGTTATGAGGTGATTTAGAGTTTTTTTTTTTTTTTTATAGTTTAGGAAATAGATGTTTGAATATAGATGCGGAAGCGCTGCACAATTTTCTAGTATCATTTATCAGTTATTATTAGGTGAGTCATAGCCTCACTTTTACTCGTTTAATTACTTTATAAACTCTTTGGGGGAGATACATGCTCAACTATTTTAATTATTTGCAAACTACATGTTTATCTGAACTAAATGTTTATTTATACTAAGTAACAGTATTGCCATACTTAGAGTTTCTATATCATAGACCATTAAGCATTATGCGTAGTAAGCACGAATATTATGGTTAGATCTATCAAGATTAATGTATGTTAGGAAATTAAGCTATAGCAGTTAGTACTGTTGAAGATGGAAGTTAGTACTGCTGAAGAGTTTTGAAGACATAAGCAATTAGTACTGTTGAGTGAAGAAGTTTGTACTGTTTATGTAATAGATAGTTATAGAAAAGATATTGTGAATATCTTATACGGTTTAGTTGATAGTTATCTTGTGAAGGAATCCTTAGTCTATAAAAGGATTGCCTAGGTTGATAGATATATGTATCGTTTTGTTAAGATTCAAGGTTGTAAACCCTAGTGATAGGAGATCACTCGTATTATTGATTAATAATATTGAATCGTTGAAGTTAAAGTTGTGTTCATTGTTCATTGTTCATTCTTTGTTGATTCGTTAAAACAAAACACAAACAAATAAATCTTTTAAGTGCTAGCTAGTAAATTCCGCGTGCTAGACTAGACATCATTCAAAGTATTCATCTAACACAAGGAGTGTGTGTAGATCCGGTCAAGTAGTATCAGAGACAGGTTACTGATACTTTGGTTTAGAAGATCCAGACGAATTTGTTCAAGAAAAGATGGACATGGAGACAACAACAAGTCAGACTAATATTGCTGCTAAGCTTCCAATGCTTAAACCCAATGAGTTCGATATGTGGCGATTAAGAATTGAGCAGTTCTTCCAAGTTCAAGATTATACACTTTGGGAGATCATTGAAGAAGGAAACTCCTTTTCACCCGTAACAACAACAACTGTTGTTGAAGGTAAATCTGAGACTACAGTGCAGACAAAGCCAACCACTAATGAAGAGAAGGCAAGGCACAAGAATGATCTTAAGGCTAGAAGTTTGCTTCTGATGACTATTCCCAATGACCAATTGTTGAATTTTAGCAAGTTTAAGTGTGCTAAAACCCTTTTTGAAGCCATTGTTGCAAGATATGGTGGGAATGAAGCCACCAATAAATCTCAGAAGACTCTTCTCAAGCAACAGTTTGAGAATTTTTCAGCAACAAGCAACGAGTCACTAGATCATATGTTTAACAGACTTCAAAAACTAGTGAGTCAATTGGTTGTTCTAGGAATTGAGATGCCTCAGGAAGATCTTAACTCCAAATTTCTGAGGAGTCTACCAGCTGAATGGGCTATGCATGTGGTAGTATGGAAAAACAAGCCTGATATAGATTTCATAAGCTTAATGGATCTCTATAGCAACTTCAAGATACTTGAACATGATATTAAGAAGTCTGTTGGATCAAGCTCAAGCTCAAGCTCAGGGAATTTGGCCTTTGTATCAACTCCCAGTACCTCAAGTTCAGATGAAGAAGTGCAAGTTGCTGGAGCAGTTGGTACTGCTAGTGCATACCTTGGTACTGCTAGCACCTCAAGCAGTACTAGTGGAATTTTGAATGAAGATACTTATTGTGCTTTCTTGACTACTCAGCACAATGGAAGTATGTTGACTCATTCAGATCTTCAAGAGATTGATGAAGATGATATTGAAGAGATGGATATCAAGTGGCAGCTCTCTCTTCTCAGCTTGAGAGCTAGGAGATTCTTGAAGAAGACAAGCAAAAAGATTGTCATAAACAGCAATGATGTTGCAGGGTATGACAAGTCCAAGATTGAGTGTTTCAACTGCCACAAGAAAGGTCATTATTCAAGGGAGTGCAGATTGCCAAGCCAACAAGATGGAAATAGCAGAGGATATGGAAACAAGTCAAGGGTTGTGAAGGTTACTGATTCAAGCTCAAAAGCCATGGTTGCCATTGATGGCTTAGGATTTGACTGGAGCTACATTGCAGAGGAGGAAGCAGAAGCATCTACAGAGGTTGCTCTCATGGCATTTTCAGATTCTGAGGTACAAGTTTCAAAATGTTCTAAATCTTGTGAAGCTTTAAAAGATCTAGAAACACTTAATAAAAGATATGAGAATCAGAGAAAAGAGCTAGTCGAAACTGCTTTTAGCTTAGTAAATCATAAGAGGGCTTTAGCTGTGTTAGAAGAACAAATTGTTCATTATAAAAGTAATGAGTCAAAGTTTTCTGATGATATGATTATTGTTAAGAGAGACTTAATGTTTAGGGAGAATGAAATTACTGTGTTGAAACATGAGCTAGAAAAGGTTAAGAAGGCAAAGGAGAATATTCAAATGACTGTTGACACACTAGAATTTGCAACTCAGGGTGTTAGTAAGATTGTTGAGTGTCAAATCCTTAATAAAGCTAAGTCAGGCCTAGGTTATAAGTCAGTTCCACCTCCCTATAGAGGAATTCCAACACCCCCAGGCATAGACTTAGAACACACAGGACTACCTGAATTTCAACTACCTGAGCTTAAATATGGTCCTCAACCTAAACAGAATGTAGTTGATAAACCTGTGTATGAAAGTGCTAGTGATAAATCACTATCTGAGGACAAGGTGTCTTCTGATAGGTCCTCAGCTAAGGACTCAGATGCTCCAACCATTGAGGAATGGACTTCTGATGATGAGGATGATCAGGCTGTGGTTAAGCCTGTTAGTGCTAAAGTGGAGGAACCAAAAGTTCCAAAGATGGTTAAACCTGAGACTGTTAGGCTTAGATCAAATGCTAAACATTTTAGGCCAACAGTTAGGTATGCAGAAATGTATAGAACCACAAACAAGCCAAGAGGTAATCAATGGAATTGGAATGACCTCAACTCTCACCAATTAGGGGATGATTTTGTCTGTTATAGAAAAGCTTGTTATTCATGTGGTAGTTTTGACCATCTTGCAGATTTTTGTGATAAATGGGTATCTGGATATACAAATCATAGGTTGAGCATAGCAAGACCTCAATCTTTTCTTAGGAATGATAGAATGATACCCAGATCAGTTCAATTAAAGTCTGGCCAAAGACCAATTCAAACTGCTAGACCAGCAGTTCAGACTGTCAGACCTATTAGACCTGTTCACCCAAGACCAACAGTTCAAGGTGCAAAAATGTTTTCCAAATCAGCACCAAAAACTGTTAATAGACCCTTTCATCACAAAGCAATTGTAAAAAATCAAGTTTGGAAACCTAAGGTAACAACTACCAAGCCAGCAATTCCAACTGCTAGCAGAGTAATTGGTACTGGTGTGAATAAAAACACTGCTAAGGGAAATATGGGAAATGGTGTGAATGCATCAGCATGTTGGGTTTGGAGACCTATCAAACCTAATGGTGCTAAATTTGTTTTGAAAAGAATGAATTATGTTGATGCAAGAGGAAAGCCTAAGTCTGTTTTGGCTTGGGTACCACAAGGAAATTAATTTTTCTTGTTATGTGCATTGTTAGTCATATACTTTTATATTGTGAGACAAGTTCTTTGTGGCTTGTTTCTTTGTTTTTGGACTAACACTTGCAGGTTTTGGATGATAAACACCAAGGAATTTAATGCTATATGTTTTGGACTGTAATGGTGATTTGGAGCTGAGTGTGTGATCTTTGCACACAACAAATGGTAATTGGTTCACCATGTCTTACCCACATAAGAACCAACTAGTCCAGAGCAAACGGTATCTGGTAAAGACTAATCAAATCCGTTGATGGTTGACAATTTACCAAAAAATTGTATAGTTATCAGCTCACCATATCTAAGTGTGAAGAGTTGGCTAGTCCAAAGCAAACGGCTATTGGTAAAGACATATCAAATCCGTTGATAGCTGATAGTTTGCTAAAAACTATGTTTGAGCCATGGTATTTTAAAATTTATTTCAAAAGTTCATACGGCTCAACAAAAATTTTCCAACAGTTGGTACGGTTAGTACAAAGTTAGTACGGTTCAACTAGCCGTTGTAAAAATCTATCAGTAATTAATTTTCTAGCCGTTGGGGTAAAACCGTTATTCTTAAGGTACTTATAGGGATTTTTATAGATGATAATTATCTTTTTACCATAAATTTATTTATTCTCTTTCTAAAGATAATGTATCTCATACGCATATTTCGCAAAACCCTAAACAGTACCTATAAACCCCAAGCGACTACATAAAACCTCAATTTCCAAATTACACGATCATCGTATTGCTATAATCTTTCATTTTACATCACTAAGAATGGCTGGATTGGAATTTGTTAAACGTCATAATCAGGTTGCGTTTCTTGAGAAAACAGAGGAGGGAGATGGACCAAAGTTTTATGAGATTGTGGACTTTCTCAACCACTCTCACATAAGGTATGCTCTAACTGTTTCTCCTACTCTTTATGTCTCGCACATCACACAGTTCTGGCAGAATGCTACTGTCTTGACTAGTGAAGATGGAGACTCAGAAATTCATTCTGAAGTGGATGGTGTATCTTTTGTTGTTACCGAGTCTATAATTAGGAGACATCTTAAATTACATGACTCAGATGGTATTAACACTATGCCTAACACTGAAATATGGGAAGAACTTACCAAAATGGGGTATGATACATCTGAACATAAATTAACTTTTCAAAAAGGATGTTTCTCACCTCAATGGAGATTTTTGATACATACCCTTTTAAGTTGTTTAAGTCCTAAAAAGACTGCTTGGGAGCAGTTCAGTAGCAATATTGCTCTTGCTCTCACTTGCTTGTCTACAAACAAGGTTTTTAACTTTTCAAAATTTATTTTTGAGGGTATGGTATCTAATGTTACAAGCAAAACAAAGTTTTTAATGTATCCCAGGTTTGTTCAAACACTTTTGAATAAAAAGACATACCTGCTTACAAAACCAACTGAAATTTTTGCTACTCCTAGCCTTCAATCAAAGGTTTTTCAAAATATGGCTATGGCTAGTAGGCTTTTTCAAGGGGAACCAGTTCCATTGTTTCCTCAAATGCTTCAAACTGAGTTGGGTGAAGGTTCAGCAGTTCCAACTGATCCCCATCACACATCCACTCAAGTACTTGAAAGAACCCAACCATCACATTTGCGCATCACTTATAGGAGAAGGGAAACACCTAGAGTGGTTCCTAGATCTTTTCCCCATGATTCACCTCTCCTAGCAGGTCACACAGCTAGAAGTGATGAGGGTAGTTCTAACCAAAATGAATTGACGGAATTATGTACCAAGCTAGCTGCCAAAGTTGAAAGTTTGAAGACAGATCTTGCAAGCATCAAGGATGAGCTCAAAGCACACAAGGAGAATTCTGCTAAAGTTTTTAACAGGTTATCTTTGAAGGTGAAAAAGCTGAAAGATAAACTCAGGCAGAAAAGGGCAAGAATGGTATTGGATGATGATTCTTCTAGTGATGACTCAGATGATTCAGATGATGCTGATGGTGGAAATTCTTCCAAACAGGGGAGGAAATTTGGTAAAGACAAAGATGGATCAAGCTCTCAGGAGAGGCTTAATGAAGAGGAAGAAGAAAAATTTGATATAGGTTCTGGTAATGAAGAGGAAGAAGAACTTGAAGCAGTTCAGACTGATACCTATGAAGCAGAAAAAGTTCAGACTGTTGAAGCAGTTCCAACTACTGAGACAGAACATCAAGCAGTTTTAACTGCTGATACAGAGCATCAAGCAGTTCCAACTGGTGAAACTTCGGCCGAGCTAGTTTATGAAAGAAGAAGAGCTGATAAAGGTAAAAGAGCTATGACACAAGAACAAGAGGAAGCAGCTCAAGAACTTGAAAGGCTCAAGAGATTAAAACCAAAAACTCAAGATCAGATAGATCATGATGCAGAAGTTGCAAGAAAAATGGTAGAAGAAGAATTGGCTGATGAAGAAGCTAGGAAAGCTCAGATTGCTCAAGATGAGGAATTAGCAAGGAAAATGGCTGTTGATGATGAAAAGAACATAGTTGGTTTTATGGATAGAACAAGAACTGAAGATTTTAATCAAGAAGAGTTTAATGAACAACTTCAATACTTGTTAGATTCTGATTGTATTATAAAAGCTCATGTTGTGATGGTTCTTAATGATCAGGAGTTAAATGTAGAAGAAAAGTCAGAGATGCTCAAGGAATTTATCTTGAAGACAAATAAAGAAACAACTTGGAATAACTTAATGCACAGAATCAGAGAAAGGCAAAAGTCTGGTTACAAGACCAAGTTACCTACCAGGAAGGAGAAAGTCAAGTTCATGAAGCACTATTTGAAGAATCAAGCTGATTATAAGTTGAGTGACTTTACTGGATGGACTGATGGTGAGGTTGAAAGGAAATTCTTTGAAGTATATGCAAGGTTGAATACTCCAATCAGAGAAGACATGACAAGGAAAAAGAAAAGAAAACCAGAAGATCTTGAATCTGATGCTGCAAAGAAACAAAAGTCTGAAGAAGAAGGTTTAACAAATGAGAAGATCAAGAGTATGATGATGATTGTTCCAGAATCTTCTTATATCAAACCTTTACAAGTAAAGCATCCAATCATTGACTGGGAAGTGTTCACTGATGGAAGAATAAAAGGATGGAAGATAATCAGACTTGGTGATATTTCTGAAAGGTACAAGTTGTTTGAAGATTTACTCAGAGGATTTGACAGAGAAGATCTTAATCAACTATGGAGATTAGTGAAAGAGAGATTCAGAGATAAAGATCCCATTGAAGACAAAGACAAAGAATTATGGGTTCAATTGAAGAGAATCTGTGAACCTGATAGTGGAGAGTCAATGTGGAGATTTGAAGCACAAGTTAAAGATGTGTATTGGTATTTATTTGAATCGTGTGGAGTACATAGAGTTTCTACTCCAAATGGGATAGAAATCTATATGTTGGTGGAAAAAGACTATCCACTCAGAACATTTGTGTTAGTGGCTATGATACAAGGAAGACTCAAGGTTGAAGAAGACTCTGAGATGGCAGACTTGTTAGTTACAAAGATTTTCAACCTTGTAGAGCAAAGAAAAGTCAAAGGCTAAAGTGACTGATGGGATAGATGTTTGAAAGAATTTTCCACATTAAGAAGAAGAAGCTTAATTTGAAGAAACTTAGTGATTTGGATAGAAATCATAAGTTTAGGGGAGGATTGTTAGGAAATTAAGCTATAGCAGTTAGTACTGTTGAAGATGGAAGTTAGTACTGCTGAAGAGTTTTGAAGACATAAGCAATTAGTACTGTTGAGTGAAGAAGTTTGTACTGTTTATGTAATAGATAATTATAGAAAAGATATTGTGAATATCTTATACGGTTTAGTTGATAGTTATCTTGTGAAGGAATCCTTAGTCTATAAAAGGATTGCCTAGGTTGATAGATATATGTATCGTTTTGTTAAGATTCAAGGTTGTAAACCCTAGTGATAGGAGATCACTCGTATTATTGATTAATAATATTGAATCGTTGAAGTTAAAGTTGTGTTCATTGTTCATTCTTTGTTGATTCGTTAAAACAAAACACAAACAAATAAATCTTCTAAGTGCTAGCTAGTAAATTCCGCGTGCTAGACTAGACATCATTCAAAGTATTCATCTAACACAATGAGTGTGTGTAGATCCGGTCAATGTAACCATTAAGTTGACTCAGTTGGAGCAAACAAACGAAATGAACATTTGGGAACACTAGGTATAACAACAGATTATCTACTAGGCTATGATTGCAACAATTATTCCAATTTCTATTGGTACGAGATTTACATTTTGGTTTTCATAAAGGATAGTGCAATAACAAATGATTTTCAACGTTGTGGGTGTATAACAATGTAACCCACGATGCAAGGACTTGGTCCAAATTACGATTCTATGGACTTGGTCCAAATTACGATTCTACGGACTTGGTCCGACTACGATTTCATGTACTTGGTACAAACTATGTGATCTAATGGACTTGGTGTAGATCAACTAATAAAATTGGTATAATAACAAACCAACGGACTTGGTGCAATTGTGAACAAACCAGAAACATAAATTTAAGGTTTCGATGTCAAGAACTAAGAGCAACAGAAACACTACCTACATGTTATATTGTATTTAGTACAATACTCATACACTTGGAATCCTAGAAAACTACATTTAGTATTTATTTATACTAGTAACGATGATTTTTACAAGGTTTTCACATTATTTTCTACAAACTCTATGAACTCACCAACCTTTGTGTTGACACTTTTAGCACGTTTATCTCAGGTCCATACTGAACGAGGCTGACACGGAGGAGCACGAATACTCAAGAAGGCTATAAATTTTATTATCATTTGAAAACTTATTTATGTAAACCGTGAAACTACTGGGCCTCATTTTTGTAAACTCTGATATTTATATAAATCAAATGATAAATGTTTTAAAAACGACTCCATTAGAGTCCGTTTTCTATTGTTATAATTGTTGTGCCGTCGAGTAACACCCAGTTTGAATTCCGCTGCGTATCACGAAATTAGGGGTGTTACACCTTGTGATTAAAGTTTATGCGCCAACAAAATAACAATGACGAATTGATTAATCGGAGAAAAAAATGATCCTGTTCCGACCCAGTTCACCCGTTTTTACTGGTTCCGACTGGTCATATCCGTTTCGTTTTTGAACGGCTTTTATTGGCTAGCCGAACCAATGGCGACTTCGGATTCCGATCCGGTTTTTAAAATCATATGTACCATCAACTTGTTAGCATATAAATTGTAAAAGGTTTTGTGTGTCTAATTTGTTTGTACAATGTGTATAATAACATGTTTTAGAAATAATATTAATTAGTGTGTTTAATGTTGGATTCTTAATTTTAAGATTTTGATATGTGTGTTTAATTGATTTGTACCAAGTGCTTTATATGTTGTATGTCTTAATTTTAAGACTTTGGATATTTAATGTGTTTAATGTTAGGAAATTAAGTTTTAGGGATATTTAATGTTTTAAAATTGTGTTTAATTTACTTATACATTTTGCTTTGTTAGTTGTATTGCTTAATTTAAGGTATTTAATGTTAGAAAAGTCCTTTATGCTTTATAAGATAGTCAGATAACATATTTGTTTCTTTCTTAAAACATTAAAAACTTAAAAACGAGTAATATTCATTCTTCAAAATATATTTTAAAATTTTTAATTTAAACTTTTTATTTAATTTTCTAATTCCTACATAAAACTTAAAGAATGTTATCCTTAATAAAATAGTTGACTTAACAATATTCTCATCGAAAATTTAAAAAATATTCATGACAACTTTCTTTGAACGTAGTTTAAAAAAAAGACTAGTTTTTTTTTTTTTTTTTTTTTTTTTTTTTTTTTTAAAAACCCGTAATTTTTTTTTTTTTTTTTTAAGTGTAACAACCCGTAATTTTTTAAACTGATTTTTAATAATAAATTATACTTATTATTCCTTAAGTTTCACTTTTGGACTTTTCCGAACTTATTTGAATAAAAAACGAGAGGTTATCTCGAATCTCCTAAAAAATGACACCGCACGCGTACCGACACAGCATTAGTAATGGTTTAAATTTATAATTAATTTATGGAGTCGATAATCTTTATAAAAACATTTACAGAAATATACTTCTCGCATTTTTGTCAAACAAATGTACCACGTTTACACTTGAGCTTAACAGGACACGGAGACACAATATACAATTAATAAATACAAAGAATAATAACCTTTTTTTTTTCTATTTTTTAACGCCCTAGGTTACCGTCCCCCACTCACACTCACATATTCGGTTATATCTTTTTCTCTTTCTCGATATCATCCACAACCTCCAAAACACTTTTCAGTATCCAAGTCAACACAGATGATATATCGCTCTCTACTTTCTCTCCTTCCCAATGTTTTATCACGAGAAAACATAGAAGATGAAGATGGATACTAAACTTAGCCAAAACGCATCTATGCTCGAGACTATCATCTCAAAAGCATGTCGAAACTTCTCCCCTTTGTTCCCTTTTTATTGCCACTCGAAGACCAGGAGATCCACACAAGTTATCATCCTAATCTCATCACAAATAACAAGCTTTCTTAAGGTTGGTTAAAGCTTTGGTTTGTTTTGGGTTGCTTTGGATTCGGCTGGATCGTTTGGTCTTCGGGTTCCTTGCTTTTGATTTCTTCAATCCACAAACCCTCCCCGTTGTAAGGATTCTTTGATCTTACAATTTGTAGTTTTCTTGATGTTATTTTGTTAATAAAAAGGTTATCTTGACATTATGAAAGTTATGGATTTTGAAAGATGTATTTTTGCGTTTTGATATCGACCCACTCATATGGGTATAATTTATGTTGTTGTTGATTAAATCTTGATGACGTATGGTCCGGGAAGGATATAACCTTCCGGGGCAGGAGCAAGTCCCCTTCCGGGGCAGGAGCAAGTCCCCTTCGGGGCAGGAGCAAGTCCCCTTCGGGGCAGGAGCAAGTCCCCTTCCGGGGCTGAAGCTTCCCGCCTAAATACGTCGCTATCATGACCTGGGCCACCAGATAATGATAAATAAGTCCTATAAATAGAATATAAATAAAAGGCATTGATCACTCTCAATGGTATGATCTCTCTCTCATATAAACACACACATACCTCTTACTAAACTGACTTGACCGTCGGAGGGTGGCTCCGGGGCTCCGGCCCCGGGACCCCTTCTAACCGGTTTATTTCTTGTACTGCAGCAGATATCCAAGATCGGGATGACATGGGACGGCTCAATCTATTGTCAACATCAGCCCGACTGATTTATGCTTCAACAAATCTTGTGTGGCAAAATAATAACTTACAACTAAAACTAAATTGGCTCATGGATTAGTGCTTATTTTCCTTGCTTTTTAGCTTATTGGTTATGAGATGTTTGTGTTTGGTTTTTGGTTGTGGATCTAAACCCACTGTGGTTGAACCACAATGGGAGATTATTGGTTTTATTGTTGCTTCTTCTTCCAAAATTTCAAACTCAACATAATAAATAAAATGTTTTAAGTATGAATTAGGAAGTGGGAAAAGTGTTGACTGTGATGTGGTTCGAACCACTGTTTGGTCGAACACCAACAGTGGGTTGGTTGCCATCTCTATTTTTGTTGTCGTCTACTACCATCATTTACAAATCTTACTATTAGCTCATTGATGAAAGAGTCCAACTCACGGCTCGACCGCAAGCTCAAGCGACCCAGCTAGGGTGTGTTGAGTTAAATACGTGTATGTAATTTACCTAGTCAAACCAACATAGGTACCCTTGGTCTCTTTTCTTCTTTCACTCATGGTGTCGAAAACAAAACTCAATCAACAAGTAACTTGGTAAAAGTATTATACTTTTAGGGTTTAAATTTGCTTGAAACTTGATATGTGTTAATTAAATGGGTTGGATTTGGGTGATGTTTGTGCGCTGAGGGGTTGCTAGGCCGCAGCCCAACCGCGAGCCCAACTGCCCACATAAGGTCACGTTTGGTTTGAGTCATGTCGCGAGGTCGAGAGTGTTCGGATTCCTTTTTACTTGGTCACTCGAGCTCAACATAGGGGCGTTTGATTGCTACCTTCTATATCGTGAACAACCAAAAAAAAAAAAACTGATATTGGTCTCTTTTCTTTTCTTTGCCCTGCTGTCGAGACACTCAACCCATTAGTGGGTGCGGGATAGTCTTGTTCACTTTACTCCCAAGTTTGTACAATGAGCTCATGTTATGTTGTAAATATCATAATCTAAAATCTTTTTAAATTTATATTCTTAAGTCTTTGAGATAAATATAAGTAACTGATATGTAGCGTACTAGTAAACCAAAAGCATTTTGGTGACTTGGTTTTGGGTTTTGCTTTGAGTCGAGCCAACAAAGAAACGTATATATATATAATATATATTATATATATATATATATATATGTGTGGTGTGTGTGTGTGTGTCGATCAACTACTCAAACCACAAAGAAAGGTGAATTTGCTTATTGGTTAAACTTACTTTAGATATGGGTTAAAAGGGATATACATTGTGGACTTGTGTTTGTGATTATTATTTTGGGCCGAGCCCACTTTAAATCTACAGAGTGCGTTTGATATAGTAAGAAAGCATTTGGTGACTAAGAGGTTGTTTGTTTTTCATAAAACCATCTGAACAACATCTGAAATCTGATTCGGTCAGATGTTTTGTGATTTCTTCTGTTTGTTTTATATAAGACTTCAGATGTGTAAATCTCTGAAAACCCTCTAATTCGGTCAGATGTTATATGCTATCTGATTACTTCTGAAACCACCACTGAAAGAACCCCAAACATCAAACATGCTGATCCTCGTTCTTCAATCTGTCTGCTCATCTGATATTTCTTCTTCCTCTTTTACTGACGATGGGATTGGCTGTTATCAAAGATAAAAGAAAGTGCGAGTTGAAGAATCCCCTTTATTTATAGGATTCTGATCGAGAACCTGTCTATCATTACTATACAAAATTTCCTGATGTTGAATGAGGAGTGGGAAATGATGCCAATATTGTGGTTGCCGCGGGTGTGTGGGTCGAAGCCCACACCGAGCCCAACTAGCATTTGAAAATACTTATTTGATTTCGGCTTACTTTGACTTGTTACTTTACGACTCATTACGGCATAATTGACACGTCACGTATTTTACTTACTAAGTCGAAACATATTGTGGAAACTAAATATTTACTTGGGAAGTAAAACTATAAGGTTTTATATATGTTAAAACTAGACTAAACCAATGACAACAATATTCTTATATTCCAACAACGTCTAAAATTTTCCGATGCTTACTTATACTATTTTTGGGTACTTTGTCTTCGGATATTCGTAAAACGAATACTACTTAGTCATGTGTAGTTTATACTTATGCACTTCCAAGAGCCAATACTTGACAATACTTAGAAAACTATTTAAACTTAAATACTGCCACACAAGCAACAATAACACAAACACTTTAAAACTTTTAAACTTATTTAGGCTTCACACATCGAGTCTTAAACTGGAACTGTGAACTAAAGTTGCCATACTAATTTAGGTCGCGTGTCGGTGCCTCACACTTATGCTATTTGACTTTTTACTATCAAACTGCTATTTGCTGAGGTGAGTTCATGGCCCCTACCTTCTTGTTTTTAAATTATTTTGGAGGAGAATACATGCTTGTTTATACTTAAACTGGTTACTTGTTTTTACCTGAAAACATGATTTATTTACCCATAACCTACTGGATTACTTTGTTATGAACACAAGTGCTTGAAACATATATGTGAGTTTATAGCTCCACTTTACTTATACTTGTTTTATAAATTTTGGGGTGAGAAACATGCAAAACTTTTATGGACCAACACTATTCTTAAAAACTATTACATGGAGAGCCTAAGCCCTAAATCCCATATTTATGCCCAATTTCATGAACCGTTAGTTCCTGCGGGAAGCGCGATTGCTATAGATAGATCTATTGGGGGTGACTCCCCCGTTCGGTTGGCCATACATGGGTCAATGCGAAACGTATATCATATCGAAATCGAGTGTAACGGGATAAGCACTCGCAATGGGCCCCTATTAGTATGACTACATTTTGCATACTCCACTGTCGTATCTTCGGTTGCATGAACTTAGAGCTAGCGTAATAGACTATTTTTTTGTATGACATTACATTCGTTGTAATGATCACATACTCTGCTTATGGTCCACATTTCTAATTTTACTTTAAACTTTATTTCCATGGCATTGTGCGTGACATAAGGATTACAGAACTTATCATTAAACTCACATTATTGTTACTTTACATTGTTATTTATATAAACCTATGAACTCACCAACCTCGTGTTGACACTTTAGCATGTATTTTCAGTTTTAAGGCGATAGCTAACTGTTGGAGGCTTTTGGCATGGTATGACATGGTCATAGATGACTCTGATATATTTGGGACCGCTTAAAATCTTTTATGGGCCTATATTTCTGTACTAATTTTTGGAATGATGTAAACTTATACTTTTGAATATAAAATTTCTTCAAAAACAGATAAGATAAATCCGTTTTCTATACTTTGTGTTGTGATACCAATTTAGTAGCACCTTAGTGACATTTTCTTCCGCTGCAATCCATTTTTGGGGGTGTTACATTTAATCCCAACTTTAATAATTTCTAAAACTTCATCACAAACTCTACTATATAACACACCAGATTTAAATTGATGTAATGTTTCATTTTACATTTCACTAAAAATTTTATACGTACAAAATATTTTATGCGTGCTTTGATACATTTTAGGGAATTGTTCTTTGAGTTGGATTATCGACATGTTACAACAATTTTTAGTTAATTTTTATTATTTTACGTTGTATTTATTAACATTACACGAAACACCTAACCATAACATCGCAACTATATTGTTTGTCGTTATAAAATCCCGTTGATATGCAATCGTACTCGCCTATTCTTATTAAACGATCTACTTTTTACCATAAATCTTAGTTATATCATTAAGAAATGAGTAGTAGTAGTGGTGGTGGTGGTGGTGGTGGTAGTAGTATAGTAGTGGTGGCGATAGTAGTAGTGGTAGTGGTATTGGTAGTAGTGGTAGCAATGGCAGTAGTAGTAGTTGTAATACCCTAAAATCTAGAATACGTTTTTATTTCACCATTTAGAATATAACCTAAGTTTAATAATAAGTAAATGACATTAAAACCTTATGTTCTAAAATAAAGCTCATTATTAAATTTTATCCTATAGTAACTTAACTAGATAATTTAAACTTTCCTAATCCTAACCTAACTAAAATATTCACACGTTTACTTACATTAGATAGGACTGAAATTTTGATCACCTTAAGCATCCATTCACACGTTTATATTATGGGATAAGGATCAAATAAACACAATTAATATCGATGCAAAAATAAAAGATTGTGTCCCCTTTGCCCTAAAATAAAACACACGATTTTCCCTTAATAATATATACACGTTTTCTTTTGTCTCCTTCTCAAATCTCACATATACGGCCTCCCCATTCCCTCTCCATAACCGAACCCTAAACTTGTCCCAAATTCATTGTGTTTCTCTCCAAAGATTAAGAAGAAGAAGGTGTTGAAGCTTGGTGATTCGTAGCATATTCTTGGTGTATTGATTAATTCGTGGTCCTTGTTGCTTTGATTTCTTTGTCTCGGCCTAATAAGGTATTCATGGTCTCCCTTTTGTTTTTCACTCTTTTATATGACACATAGATGAATATGATCAGATCTAAAACATATAATATGAAACGTAATAATCATACTTTTGTGCTAATCATGTGTCTCGTTAAAAGATATGTATAAGTCATACGCCACATGAAATCATAAACTTTGTAAAACATGTGTGTCGACCTAATTCATAATACAAGCCCTAGAAACCTTGTCATTAAAACCCTATTATGATCATTAAATGCACGACTTAAAACCTGGGAAACCCTAGATCTATAAATAAGAGGCGTACATGAAATATAACGAGGGGTTAGGGTTTAGTTTTATGATTTTATGTGGATTTATGTCTCGTTAATTATGATGTGGTATATGTGTCGACCTAAAGAGATGGTAAAACATGTGTTAGTCCTTGTCTAAGACCATTATGTAACATGTTTGTTTCGGATCTAAAAAGGAATAAGGATTAGGGTTTGTTTTCTGTCTCACTAACATGCTGTCCAGAATTTGGGTCGCCTTGAAGGGGGTCTAATGTGATGATAACAACGAGTTTTAACATTATTCCAAAGCCTAAAACTAAGTTTAAGATGTGCACTTTTTGAATATTAAGTTTCTTGGTCATTGGAGGTCAAGAAAAGGATCATTTGATTTTTACAGGATTAGTTGTCAAATCTGGAAATTTTGAGTCTGAAATCAGTCGGTTTCTATGATTTTTAATTCACAAAACATAACGTCTGAGAACCGAAAATTTTGGCAGGAGAATATCTGACATGTCTATTAGTTACTGTAATTTTTGTAAATGTTTCTGGAAGGTTTGAGTGTGTTAATAAAATACAAACTTTTCGGATACACTAACAGGTCACTTTCTGGACAGACTTGAAAAGTATGATTTTTTATTAAATACCTACACTAAGAGATAAAATCTGTAAAAATTACTGGAAGTACTAGACATATATCGGTGTCACTGGTAAAATTTGTAGAACCACATGAGCTAGTTTGTTGTGTCATAAAAATCATAAGAATATGAACCAGATTCATATTATAAACCCTAAATCTATGTTTTGACTATATATCATTATTAAAACCCTAAAATATGTGAACATAATGACAACAAGTACTAAATCAATAACGAACTTATAAAATGAGCTTATAAGTAATATATGATCATTAATTCGTGTAGATTCTCTGAAGTGGGAGTAGCTTCTGTTTCTTTGTGTTTCCTTCTTCCATTTCATTTTGCTGTTTAAGGTACATATATTCCATCCTTTATCAGTAAGGATATCCTCATGACTTGATTCCTGATATTTGCTATTCTGATTCATTTGATTATTCTGTCTGATATTATATTCATTCTGTTAGACTTTATCTTAGTTGGACAATTAGTAATTGTTCCATATGCTTATTTGTACCAATTGCCTTATTCTGTTGCCCGAGCTGTTTGAACTAGTCATGCAGGTACCATGACCATATCATTGAGTCACCAATGGCATGACATTGTTCTGTGGAGGTGTGATTAATCCACGGCATTCCCACTTTGTATGCTATATAGCACCATGGCCGCCATATTTATTATTATTATATTGTATATATGCACAGTCCCGTACTTGCATATATATATATATATATATATATATATATATATATATATATATATATATATATATATATATATATATATGATAAGAATTTATTTGGTATCTTTTTAAGAAGTCATTTAAGCCAAAAATCGAGTAAATATGATCAAATATTGCCTCAAATCATTTCTTTTTGTATTTTAGGTACTTGGGACGAGAATTGTGGAAAATGACACTTTTGGAGCATATTTGGATGATAAAGTGAAGAAAACGACGAGGTCTCGAAAAGTACGTCAGACTTGGAGGTCTGACGGCGTCACTAGACACAACGTGACGCCGTCCCTTGTAAACTCGTGGAAGATTTCTAGTGTTGAGCTAACAAGTGACGCCTCATAAGATTTTGAAGGCTTTATAACCTGACGCCGTCAGGTGTAGAGTGGAGATGGGCGTCACGCTTTATGCCAACAAGAGATGGCTCAGAAGGATTTTACAAGTGACGGCCTCATATCCCTTTCTGACGCCGTCAGAGCGGCGATTACATAGACGAAACCCTAAACAACGGCGAGTTGACGGCGTCAAAGGCTATAACCTGATGCCGTCATAACTGTATTCCTATATATATTTTCGAAAGTTTTCATTGTTAAGTGGTGACATCTTTTGGAGAATAAACCCTAGTCAAATTTCAGTAGCTTTGTAAGGGTTTTTCAACCCTTGAACCTTATGCTTTATTGAAGATAAGTTATTCGTTTAATCATTCAATATGTCTATGTGTTGTTTGATTAATTGTTTATCTTTTCTTCTATCTATCTTGCTAGCTTAAGTTTGTTTGTGGTTGCTTAGATCTAATGAAACCTAGTTATTGAATATTAATTTGTTGTCTCTTGTTTAGTTGATTGTTATCGCGTTAGGTTAAGAAAACTGGCTGACCTCTTATATGTAACTAGCTTGAACGTCTTAAAAACGCAACCATAGAGTGCACTATTGGTTTTGTTCGTTGTATTTATTGCGTGAATTGCGGCTTGTAGATCCTAGAAAACTTAATGGATGTTAAGGGATTTAGGGGAGACTAATATTCATAGAGTTGAGGACTTCGGCACCTCCCCACGACCAATAATAAGGAATACGACACTTCAACTAAAACAAGGACGTGACAATTCAACGAATCAATAGGAGATAACTAGGGAGTAATTAAATATAAGTAAACAAGCTTTTCCTATCATAAGAAGTTCACCAATTTACTTTTTCTTGTTTTTAGTTTAATTTTAGTTTTATAATTAGTTTTTGGGTTAGTTGATTGACAACTAATTCCGCCCACTTCTTCAAAACCGAGATTTTTACTTGCTTTCTAAATAATATAAAAATACGAAAAGACTCAACCCTCACCTCTAGACCTAATTCATCATACATCTTGACCTAACGACACTATTCCCCAAGAGAACGATTAATCCCCCGGACCTACCTATACTATACTACAACGATCAGGTACACTGCCTAGAGGATCGCAAGCTTCTCAAGATCCCTTGAGAAGTAAAACCTTTTGCGTGGACGCAATCCTCGCATCAAGTTTTTGGCGCCGTTGCCGGGGAATAGTTATTGTTTAGGTTTAAGTTCTATCTCGTTTAGGTCTACTCATTAGATTCCTATCAAGTGAGGTTTTTATTTTCTTTTTATTAGCTTTCTCATAGTCTATCTCTTCTTTATGCTTTTGTTCGTAATTTGGTTCTAATGGATACTTCACTTAGACTTCTAAGAATGCAATGTAGGATTGAGTGGCTAAAATGCACAGGATTTCAAAATACCTCATTTAGGGACACCTATGAATCATGTGAGCCTTCGCCTTGGATAGATTCTTATGAACAACCTCCATGTTTAGGATCAACTCGTTTTAGTGAGGCCCTTAGGAAAAGCGACCTAGTTTACCAAGAGATTAAGGAAAACTCCCTAGCAATAAACCATAAATTGGATGAAGTACTTGGTTTGCTTTTATGAGGATTTAGCCGAACATGAGCACATTGAGCAAAAAGACCTAGGCTTTAAGATCAATGACTTTGAATCTCAAGGAACATATGATGAATCCTTTAGGCAAATTAAACATAGTAATCAAGTTATTGAGGAAGATTCTTATGAATCGGACTTAGAACTTGAAATGTCTAGAGAAGGATTTGAGATACTTAGGAACATGTTTGGGTTAGATTCTACTAAAACACATGATGAGGATATAGGTGATATAGAGACAAGGAAGGATGAGGTAAATAACACAAGCCCACTAAATACCCCACAAGTCCTACCATCATTTGAGGCATACACACCGCCCGTGACTTACCCGGAAGAAGTAGAAGAAAATTTAGGAATCCCGATGGAGGTAGAACCTTTGAACCAAACAAAACTAGAGGATATAGGTTTGAATACTTGTAGTCACAACCTTACTCTTAGTTCTAGGGAAGCTCCTAGTGTTGATGAATCGGAACCTCAACCTCAATCTTTACTCAATTTTCCATCCTTAGATATACATCTAGGAGACAAAAGAGGAACCGACCCACCCATCAACCCATATAGTCCGGGTAGTTTTAGGATGAAGGAAGCCATTCACACACCCCCTTCACCTCACGTGGCATATTTCCACCCTAAGGGTATGTATCGCTACTATCACCTGCACTTAATCTTAAGTGTAGGGAAAACCCCTCTTATATCTGTTAAATAAGGGTAGAGTCAGGCTCGTGACTCGAACAAAAACAAGCGCTTCATGGGTGGCAACCCATGTTTTTAATTATTTGATGTTTTTATTTTGTTTGTTTGTTTGTGTCATATATGCTTAATCATAATTGTTTAATTTTCATGTTTCGAATAATTTGTGAAAATGCTTTATTTTGTTTTTAACCTCGTCTTAATTGCATATAAAGGTATTTTACAAAAAGATAAGTGCAGGGAAGATTATATTTTTTTTATAAGAACGAATTCGAACATGAAAGATAACAAGTAATTATTAGCATATATTTATATGATTGTTTAGAGTCAAATGCTTGTATCGAGTCACAATAAATGTTCTGCAGTTTTTCCAGGTTTTAATACTCAGATTTTTCCATAAATTTTCCCGAAACAAAACGTAAAAATACTGTCAGGCTTAACACCCGACGGCGTCAGGCACTGTAGCAGCACAGTTTTCCAGATTTTTGTTTTTCTGCTGGAATTTAAATTTTTGAAAAATTTTTAGAATTTTAAATTTTCAGGAATCTGTAGACATTTATTTCGAAAGCATTATATCTTTGCTTTCTAGGAATTTGTTTTTATTATATATAGTGTTTACCGTCGATTTTTGCGAGGTTTTGTGTTTCGTTTTCTTAGTGAATTACAGATTATATTGGACAAGAAGACGAAAGTATACATTGGAAGTAAAGCTTATCATGTTTGTTTTCTTGGAGGAAGATCTAACTATGTTTTCACTTCGTCCATGCCGAGCAAATCAGGGGAGTATTAGTTTCTTTCTCTATTTTATTTTCCCGTTATCATAACTTTGATACTTTTCAAGAACATTGGGGACAATGTTCAATTTAAGTTTCGGGAGGGTCAAATGGGATACCTTAAAAACTATAACTTCGCTTGATATTTGTTTTGTCTTAGATTAAATGTGTAATAAAACTAAGAAAGATAATTGTTAGGGCAATTTTAGCACCAAATTTAATTTTGTTTACAATATATAAGAGTGAAACTTTAGTTTTAATAAGCATCTCATGGATAGGAATTATATAGCTAGCACACAAACCCTTCCACTCAAAAATTTTCACCCTAAAAATGTGAGGTTCGCCTTTAGATATATAGGAAAAAGCATTCACCTTTAATGCTTATGAGTGTACCGGTAGTATATAGATTCTAGAACTTGCGTTTGTGATGCATCCCGAGACCGCTAGTGAGACTACATTCTTGTAGTTAGGATTTACTAAATGATAAGAGGCACTAGGATAACCCTTGTTTTAAACCTGTATTATAATTACGTTGGCTTCATTGGTCAAGTAATTTTCCCACACCTTTGCGATGTACTCATCTTTAGTACACGATACCCCTAGTACACCCCTCAGAGCTTATCTTTTTCACGGTTCTCGTGATATTTCGGTGGATTCCAAAATATTAATGAAGAACATTATTTACAATCCACCCCCAAATGTACACCCAAATCGCCTTAGCCTACCTTGTATGCACTCATCTTTAGTGCATTATTGTTACAACATATATGTTTAAAACCTTTTATTAATTGTCTAGTCGGTTACATAATTGCTAAGTCGAGTCATATCTTGTAAATACAGTTTTGGGACGATTGAGACTTATGGGTAAAAGTACTAGTTGTTATGGAGTAATGGAGAAGAAAGTAATGTTATTACCCCCATATGTGCGTTAATATTTAAAGTACTCCAAGTGTTTTAATTTTCTTAAATCGGGTCATTAGTTAGTTATGTGTAAAGTATGTAAAATTCAAGTGTTGGGAGGTTGCAAGATCCCTTTGATGTATTATTTTGGATGGTAGGGCAAGAGTGTATGAAAAAAAGAAAAAAAAATCGAAAAAAAATGATAAAAAGAAAAAAAAAAAGTAGAAAAAGAAAAGCGAAAAAATATACGGACTACCATCCCGTTTCTTTTATGTTTAATTCAAAGATAGTGTCAAGAAAAATACAAAATGAGTTAGTAGTTAGCGAATCGAGTCGAGTCTTGGCTTAGCAACGCCTCATTGTACATGTAATTGACCAAGATAATTGACTTGCCACTAGTAAAATTCCTTATATCAAACAAACTGTGTTTTCCGTACCCTTAAACCTAACATTACAACCCTGTCAAACTTTTACTCCATCTTATGAATCCTGTCAAAGTTTTTGTGTGCACAAACTTGTCAAACTTTTACTCCATCTTATGAATCCTATTTATCCACAAGTATTTTACAACCGTTATGATAAAGACAAAGATGACCTAAGCTAGTGTGGACAAAATACTTACGTATTTTGTCTCTATTACAAGAACATATTTTGGGTATAGGACAATGTTGCTTTCTGAGGAACAGTGATGACACTGTTCTGATCTTTAGCCTTTCAGGGAAAGTTTGACTTCAGCTTGATAAGGACTTCTCCTTATTCTTTCAAACATTTCTCGCCTTGTCCCGCCTTCCTTCAGTGTTCAAGTCTTCAATCTTCAGTCTTCATAGTTCTTGAGGAGTCTTGGGGTTCAGTGAGTTATTGTCACCACTCACTGAACCCATCACCTTCTTCTTTGGCTTAGGTGCCATTCACTGAGTTCTGCCTCATTGAATGGAGAGGCTTTCATCTTAGACTCGTCCTAGGCTTCCTGACGGTGACTCACTGAGTAACTATTCACTCAATGACTTGAAGTCATTATTTGTTATGTGACACTTAGGTTATATTTTGTTCAAATCCTAGATTAAAGTGACTTGAGCACTGAAGTGACCCAACAGTCTCCCCCTATTTGGATATAAATATAGCCTAAGTGTTTTTTATTAGTGTAAGTGAGCAGGAGACTTCTTCTTACACTGATGATACAATAAAGCAATTTAAAGGACACTGATTAGAACATAAGCCATCATTTATTCATCAGTTACATGGGTCCTATCACTAATACAAAAATTGCTCAGGATTAAGTACTCAGACTTCCTTAATTCCCATGAGCTCAAGCTTTGTCTTCTTAGTTAACAAAACTTCCTTGTTAGGCCTCTCGCTCATCATCATGTCCATCAGTTTTATGAACTCATCATTTTCAGGACTCTAGAAGTGAAGTGCCATCAGTTTGTAAGCCAGCAGGGTTGTGGTCTCCACCAGATGTATATCACTGACTCTTTGAGAGGCTTGCTGACCAAATTCATCAATGAAGAAGATTCCAAACTCAGGATGCTTGATGACCTTGTTGTGAACAAACTTAGCACCTTCAGGGAGAAGCCTCTGGCAATGAATTCCAGCAATAAAGCATTCAGGCTCCAGCTCCATTGCCTATCTTTTCTTTCCAATGTTCTTAGTGGGCTCAGGAATTGTGACTGAAAGGCAAGTGCTTGTTGATGATCAATTCCAAGACTCTTGGCTACCCTTCCAACTCTTCATATTTCTTTGTCAGGGATGCACTTGTTCTTCTTCTTGTTCAGGATGGGTCCCATCGTATCCCACTCTTTGATGCCAAACTCTGAAAATTTGAAAGGGGCATTCTTCTCATTCACCCTTTCACCTCTTTGGACAGTGATAGCAAGAGGATTAGTGTTGGCGTGAATGATCATGTCAGTGATGAGACCTTCACCCTTTGTTTTGATCATTGTCCATACATACCTCTCGTAAGGTTGTCTTGTTTGATGAGATCAGCCTGAAGTTGAAATAATTGTTCTCCCCTGATATTTTGATCAGTCTCCTTGATCACTTCCTTAGACACTTCTGCAATCACGAGCATACTAAGTATCTCAGCTTTAATCTTGTCTTCCCTTTCCATTATAGCAGCCACTTCATCATGAGTTCCTCTTAATACCTTCCCATTATGTAAGACAATATCGATAAGAACTGCTGCATCAGGATCTTTTCAAACGTCTATGAATACCTTCCCTTTGTCAGTGGGCTGGGGTGCTGAGGAGGAGGACTCAGGGACACTTGTGGTGGTTGTTGTGGCATCAGTAGTGATGGGAGTTGGAGTGCTTTCAGTGGGAGGAGTAACTGATGAGATCACCATTGCAGTTGTGATTCCTGATGTTGCTGTTGGTTCAGCCATGAAGCTTTGAATTGGTACAGCAACAGTAATCACTTGGTCTTCTTGAGCTTGGTCTTCTTGAGTTTTTGGTTCAGGAGTCTGACCATCTTTTCTTGTCTGCCTGTGTGGATCCCGCTGCCTGAATAATTGTTGTACAGGTGTAGGCTTTGGAGCAGCTTTCTATAGGTGATGTTGAATATGAAAAATATATTAAACTAATTAAACGCAGCGGAAACATCACCTAGAGATGGATCCATATAGCCATATGATCCATCAATAAATAAACATAACAACAATATATACCTTTGTAGCGTGATCACGGATTCACCAACACACCAATACCCACGAAATGGAATGAGAAACCCCAAGAGATCTATAAGGTCGATCCCTTCTATGTGTGAAACACACTACACATCCTTGATCACCAATTGATGCTAGTCTTGACCTTGTAACAACGATCCTTGCAACACCTACAATAGATTATGCAAAGAAGGGATAAAAAACACTAACCCTGGGGGGTTATGTTTTGCCGTGAGATATGAGAGGGAGAGGGGGAGAGAATATCTCCAATTTGGTGGTAAGTAATTAAATGTAATTGATATGATTAAATTCCATTTGATCTTATCATTTAACATGTTAAACTTAGCACCATCATTAAGCTCCATAATCCCCTCTCATCCCTCCCCTTAGGCCGGCCATGATATGGGCCCACAATGGGCTTGCCCATTGTTGGTCCACTCCAAAAATGCTAAGTCTAACTTAGTATTTAATGGCCCGTTATAGATCCCGAGTTATGTAGTCGTTTATATATTGTAAATACGATAAATACAATCTATAAAATGATGTCTCTGTGTATAAGTGTGTGACCCCATAGGCTCACATATGTCTAGTCATATAATTATTTATTATGACACGAGCATACTCCAACAGCTCCCACTTGCGACGTCATAATAATCAAGTAATTATACAAGCAAAGGTTAGCCTCTAGCAACACGCCAATGCCCCTAGAAATATGTGAGAATAGTTTCTTAAACGTCTCATTTAAATGGTTTATATGTCATCCATCCTTTTGTTACAGATACCATGTTGAACATTAGACATGGATCATATGTCATTCTAATTGTTCAACTATTATGTTTCTCGATATAGATATTGAAAAAGATTACCAAGTGGATCAAGATTCATCTTAATCTCATTTGGGTACGGCCATACAAACATCTGTCCAATTCATCGAGGGGCCCAATAGTATCTAATTCCATAACATGTGGAGGAACAAATCCTATTTTGACTGCACGTGTCATTCATGTGTTTCATATCACTCCTAAAGATGGTTTTTATAACTACCTTATTCAGGACAGCGTATAACCATATCAAAGAATGAAATTCCACGCATGCAAGACCTACTTGCATCTCAAGTCTAAGGATAAGAGACATAACCACTTGCGAGATTCATTATTGACGATGATCCATGTAGCGAATACTCGTAGGTTGGGTCAGTCCAATGTTCACCATAATGAACAACATGTGAGTTTGGTAAAAAATCACCAACACGCTCACATTTTCTTTAATTTGATGATACTCTCGTATCGTCAACCGACAATGGACAATTTTAGAATAACTAAATCATTCATGGATTAAACACACAAATATAGAATACAGTTGATATAAATGAAAACGATCATAACCAGTACATCAATTCATTATAAATATAAACTGTTTAACATTCCAATTATTCAAATACTAAAAACAGATCTACATGAGACTACTATCAGGTCGAAGCCCAATGTTCCTAGCATGCTCGACATGTTTGGTACAAGACATTGGTTTCGTTAAAGGATCAACTAAGTTGTCATCTGTGTGAACTTTGAGAAGACGAATATCACCACTTTCGATAACTTCTCGAATGTAGTGAACCTTCCGACGAAAGTGTTTGGCACCCTTTAGAACACCTGGTTCATTGGCTATGACAATGGCACTGGAATTATCACAGTACATATCCATAGGTCGTTCATTGCTGGGGACAGCGCCAAGCCCATAAATGAATTTTCGTATCCAAATCGCTTCCATTGCAACTTCAGAAGCAGCTAAGTATCTAGCTTTTGTAGAGAACATTGCAATAGTGCTTTGCTTGGCACTTTTCCAGTCAACAGCACCTCCGTTCATGACGAAAACATATCATGTCTGGGATTTGGTGTCATCACGATCTGTCTCCCAGCTAGCATCAGTGTAACAAGTAACACTGAGCTCGCGCTTGATATCACCACCATAAACAAGAAACATATCTTTAGTATTTCGTAGATACTTCAATATGTTCTTAACAGCAGTCCAGTGACATTCTCTTGGATTCTGTTGAAATCTACTCGTTAGGTTTTGAGAGAATGCTACATCAGATCTAGTGCACCTAACCGCATACATTATGGATCCCACAGCCGAAGCATAAGGGATTCCTTTCATCCTCTTCACCTCTGCGGGTGTAGAGGGTCCTTGAGTCTTACTCAATTCTGTATTTAGTTGCATTGGAAGACTTCCACGTTTGGAATCTTGCATCCTAAATCGCTTCAGGATTTTGTCAATGTATGCACTTTGACACAAGCCGATTAACCGCTTTGATCTATCCCGATAGATCTTGACTCCAAGTATGTATGCAGCCTCTCCTAAGTCTTTCATGGCAAAGCAATTTCCAAGCCAGGATTTTACATCTTGTAGCATTGGAATGTTGTTTCCCATGAGTAATATGTCATCGACATATAAGACTAGGAACACGACAATACTTCCACTAGTTTTCATATATACACATGGCTCATCGAGATTTTGAGTGAAACCAATCCTTTTGATTTCCTCATCAAATCTCTTGTTCCAGCTTCTGGATGCTTTCTTTAATCCATAAATGGATCTTTGAAGCTTGCATACTTTACTGGGATGTTTAGGATTCACGAAGCCCTCGGGTTGCACCATATAAACGTCTTCATTCAGGTGGCCGTTCAAGAAGGCTGTCTTGACATCCATTTGCCAAATCTCATAGTCATAGTACGCTGCTATGGCTATAAGAATCCTAATTGCTTTAATTTCTGCAACAGGCGAAAAGGTTTCTTCATAGTCAATCCCGTAGGTTTGAGTGAAACCTTTTGCTAATAGACGAGCTTTATAGGTGTGTACATTGCCATCCATGTCGGTCTTATTCTTGAAGAGCCATTTACTCCCAACGGTTTTAGCATTAGGAGGTAGGTCGACTTCGACCCAGACATCATTGTCTTTCATGGATTGCATCTCCGCATTCATAGCTTCGATCCATTTATCGTGTTCAGGACTCGATAATGCATCTCGATAGTTAGCAGGTTCACCATGATCCCCTAACTCATGTTCCTTAGCATCGACATAGAAACCATATCGCTCAGGTGCTTGAGGTATCCTTGCGGATCTATGAATAGGAGCAACATCTTGATGAGGTTCAACATTGTCATGTTCATTCTCATTTTGATGTTCACTAGTGTCACCAGAAGGTTGTGCATCTTCCCCTTGAATTTCATCAAGGTCTACTTTGCTCCCACTTGCTTCTTGTGAAATTAGACTGTTCTCAAGAAACTCAGCATACCTAGCAACAAATATTGTGTTCTCAGGTGGGCAGTAGAAGTAGTAACCCATTGTTTCCTTTGGGTATCCTACAAAGATACATTTGATAGCTCTGGGCTCAAGTTTGTTAGATGTGTCTCGTTTCACGAGAGCCTCACAACCCTAGACTTTCAAGTAAGTAAGATTAGGGACTTTCCCATGCCATATTTCATATGGTGTCTTATCAACCTTCTTGGTTGGAACCATATTGAGAATGCATGCAGCAGACTCTAGAGCATAACCCCAAAAGGACGTTGGCAATGTTGTTAGACTCATCATAGATCAAACCATGTCTAGCAAAGTTCGATTTCTCCTTTCAGATACACCATTATGTTGTGGTGTGTAGGGGTGTTATCGGGTCGGGTTATCGGGTCTGTCGGGTCGGGTTGAGTCGGGTTTGATTTTTTAAAAACTCACCCGACACCCGACCCGATAAGGATTCGGGTTATCGGGTTCGGGTGGTAGTCGGGTCGGGTTATGTCGGGTCGGGTGATTCGGGTTATCGGGTGACCCGATAGTAAATGTCATGGTCTAGAAGTATGTTGTAAATGTTTCCTTATCAGCTAAAAACTTATGCCCTAC
The DNA here is from genome assembly GCA_021014915.2 of Artemisia tridentata subsp. tridentata. Taxonomy (NCBI): domain Eukaryota; kingdom Viridiplantae; phylum Streptophyta; class Magnoliopsida; order Asterales; family Asteraceae; genus Artemisia; species Artemisia tridentata. The sequence goes on along the minus strand of CP139504.1, from coordinate 181,875,122 downwards.
CTTTGGTGACCAAAGGCAGCCTCTTAAATCTACAGCTGCAGTAAATAAACAGTTGCAAATTTCGTTTGGTACATATCAGATGCATCCGATTCTTACCGTGCTTAGCAATAACACATACATACAAAAACTGATAACCTGCAGCTCTTGTCCAGCATACTCCTTTCACATATGCAAAGCTAAAATAACAACTAAGATAAACATATCAACGACAAAAGCATGATGAAGATGAAAATATGCAACAATTTCAAGCCTTCACAAATTGTGTTGACCAATTTTATCCAGAATGAAGCTATAACTTGGTCCCTCTCCAGACCCATATTTCCCATACAAACGTACTTGATCTGCAAAATATTAATAAACTATTACACCCGTGTTTTCGCATAATTCATGGCACGTTCTATTCAGGAAATTCTACATAACTAGTGTAATTAGAATTTCACAGTTCATTTCACAAGACAGTAACATTAGGTGTTTTGGTACTTGCCTCAAGATACTCGTCCAATCCATATTTGGAGCCTTCACGTCCTAAACCAGACTGCTTGAAACCTCCAAAAGGAGCCACCTATATGTGATGCATATATGCATAAAACAATTTGATATACAGATATTCTACAACTTTGTGGACAACAGATAAATACCTCTGTAGAAACCAATCCCTCATTGACTCCAACAATACCATATTCAAGAGCTTCAGACACACGCCATGAACGCTTAATACTGTTTGTGAATATGTAAGCAGCTAATCCTGCACATGTATATGAGATATGTATCTTACTATCTTAACAAACTAATCCATTCCAATGCATCATGTAACAATCTTTTCACAGTTGACTATGCAGGCATGGTAATGTTGGTATGCAAGCACAAGATGACAAAGTAAAATGGATCATAAATAAAGATCTAATAATTAAAATTGTCGGGTCTTATCGAGTTGACCCGATAACCCGATAATATTTTTTATTTAACCCGAACCCGACCCGATAACACTATCGGGTTATCGGGTTCGGGTCAAATCAACCCGACTAGATTTTTTGACCCGATTAGACCCGACCCGATTAGACCCGACCCGATTAGACCCGACCCGATCGGGTTCGGGTTCGGGTCGGGTTGACCCGACCCTACAGACACCCCTAGTGGTGTGTATGGAGGAGTGAATTGTGAGACGACCCCACACCTTTTTAGATGATCTAAAAACTCTTGACTCATATATTCACCTCCTCGATCAGATCGAAGAGCCTTTATGGTCTTGCCAAGTTGATTTTCTACTTCACTTTGAAAAAATTTGAACGTTTCAAAGAATTCATGTTTATGCTTAATCAAGTAAACATAACCATATCTACTGAAATCATCAGTGAAAGTAATGAAGTAGTTAGCTCCTTCCCTAGACATTGTTCTAAATGGGCCACATACGTCAGTATGTATGAGTCCAAGTAGATCTTTAGCTCTTTCTCCAACATGGGAAAAAGGATTTCGTGCCATCTTACCAGATATGCAAGAAATGCATTTATCAAACGACTCTTGGTCGGTTGACTCTAAAAGCCCATCGCGTTGCAGCTTCGTAATGTGTTTCTTGTTTATATGGCAAAGACGGCAATTCCATAGAAAAGTGGAATCCAAGTCACGTATGGATTTCTTTTTGCTAACAATATATATAGAACCATTGTTTGAAATAGAATCACGCATATCAATTTCAAAAATACCATCACGAGAAATAGCATTAAAATAAAAAACATTATCCTTAGAAACTGAAATGCCAAAATCCGTAAAAGTATGAATGTAACCATCATCTTTCAAACGCGAAAGTGAAACAACACCTCTAGTAATAGTAGGTGCAAAATGGAAATTATTCAAAACAATAACTAGTCCATTAGGGAGGATGAGATCAAAGCTCCCTATCACTTCGACAGCTGCACGATTGCCATTACCAACGTACAGAGTCAAAGCTCCTTGTTTCAATTTCCTGCTTCCCCTAATACCCTGCACATTATTACAAATGTGAGTACCACAACCTGTATCATATACCCAGGATTTGTTAGGAAAAGTATAGAGTTCTATAGTGAAGATACCTGATGTGCTAGCGCCGCTAGCTTTGTTCTTCTTTAACTCTTCTAGGTAGACCGGACAGTTCCGTCTCCAGTGCCCCTTCACTCCACAGTGGTGGCAGGGGGTGTCCTTAGCCGGGTGCTCCTTCTTGGCAGGTGGGGGAACTTTTGGTCTGGGGGCGTAAGCACGCTTACCCTTGCCCTTTCCTTGTCCCTTGCCATGTGCCAGCAGTTTCACCTTGTTCTTTTTCTGGATTCTGCCTTGCTTGATAGCTAGGACCACTGGAGCCTTCTTGGGCATGCCTTTTTCTGCAAGTTTAAGCATGTTGTGCAGTTCGGCAATGGTCTTCCCCATGCTGTGCATGTTATAGTTCTGCACAAATTGATCATAATCCTTCGACAGTGAGGTAAGAATCAAGCTCACTCCAAGGATTTGAGGCATGGGATATCCCAGATGCTCCATCTGGTCCAGGTAGCCTTTCATTTTCATGACATAGCTACTAACCGATTGGCCCTCCTCTTGCTTGCAAGCACGAAAAGCTTTGACAGTGTCAAACAGTTATTGCTCAGCTTGTTGCTCGAACATGTTTTCAGTTCTCTCAGCATGTCAAATGCTGCAAGGTCCTCTAAGTTCTTTTGGAGCTCAGGGATCATGCTTGCCAGCATGAGACAAGCGAATTCTTGTTGCTCATTAACCCTACGAGTGTAGGCTTTATGAACAGTAGCAGTGGCATTAGCAGGAGGTGCTTCAAGTAAAGCTTCTTCCAGATGGTAAAACTTTTGTTCAGCCTTGAGGACGATCCTCATGTTACGATACCAGTCCAAAAAGTTGTTACCATTCAATTTCTATTTCTCGAGAATTGATCTAATTGACGAGTTGTTGATGGTTTGATTAGGAGTTGTCATCTACAAAATAAACAAAGTTTAAATTTTAGTAATTTTCAATAATGAATCCTTTTTAAAATTAACTACCCAAGTTTACCATATTAAAACAATTAATTTTACGAAAAGGCTAAGATCCTCATTGAGGTTCCACCATCACATCAGCTGATCTGCTAGCAATGGTGGATTCAATAGGTAGGTAACATCGACCAATTGCATTACAAGTGCAACTCTTAGAACTTTACGGGACTCATATGACACTAGTGAACAAGCAACTAGTGTCAAGCTGGCATGTTTAGTCCCATCTTTGCCTCGGGTTAAGGTCTTACCACTTAACTCGATTAAGTCATCCAATTTGAGAACGTGTGAGAATATATCTAGGTCCCACGCATAGAGAATAGTCACCTTGGGTTACAATTCAACCTAGGTCCCATGCATAGGCAAAAGGTAATTGCAAGTGTTCTCAAACGATTGGACGGCATGACTTAAATTTGTGACGGGTAAAATATTTTGATGTGAATAAAAAAGGTGTACGAAAGAAGCATGCATTCATTCTTCGTAGCACAAGTTAAAAACTTTTCTTAACTTAAGTCTAATCATTGTTTTAATTTATGTGTGTCGAGTTGTCCATTTTCAAGACTAATATTAATCCTAGGTGGATTATAAATAAGTTTGGACAACACATAAAATAAATAACAAGCATAACAAGTTTAAGTGTTATTTAGAAAACAATGATTTTAAGTTTCAAATCCATATTTAAACTTAGTTAAACTAAATCATAAGACTTAGTTTAAAAAAAATGGTTTGTGTTTCATTTCAAGTTTTTAGAAAACAATTTGCAATTTACATACAATCATAGCATATATAAAAGGCAAATAAACAAACACACAACCACAATATGCAAAGCCTCAACCGATTAAAATCCTATGCTCGGTCTCGTGAGCCATCACGAGAACCAAGGGTTAACTAGGGACAAGCCTACACAACTACACGGATGGCTCCCACTTGCTCCAAGACAATCAAGAGCAAGTAGAGACCCATTATGCACATGAAATAATGAATCTGTCCGCCCAGAATTTCTGTATTGGGAGGCCCAAAATGCGTAGAAGGAGTCTTCCCCACTCTTAAGTCCAAACTACAAAGTTGTAGGACCATGTCTTGTGTACCTGCACAAAAAATTTCAGCCCATAAATCCTTACCAATCGCCAAGAAACTACCTTTTACTTCATCATGTTCCAGCAACCATTTTTCGCTTTTATGTCTTTCACTCTTTTGCCATTCCATTCCAAGCTTCGGTTACATTGTATCTACTATAATGATGAAGCGAAAAGTGTACCGCTTTTAGGGGGTCATTTAAGCCCAAAATCGTATTTATTTGATCAAATATTGCCCTAAATCGTTCCTTTTGTCATTTTAGGTACTTTGGAGAAGAAATCTGGAAAAGGAAGCATTTTGGACGTTTTTGGAGCATAAAAGTGAAGAAAACGACAAAGTCTCAAAATCGGCTGGAAAAGTACCTGTGACGGCGTCAAGCACCATTGTGACGCCGTCAACCCTTGACGCGCCAGAGAGGATTTTGGATGATTAAAAGGGGACGGCGTCAAGAAGGCCATCAAGAAACCCTAACCGCGGCGAGGTGACGGCGTCAGCTCTATAACGTGACGCCGTCAGATCTGATTTTCTATATATATTCTCATAATTTTTAGTCATTAGTGTGCAACTTTGTGAGGAGAAACCCTAAGACGATTTTTCTGCTACTTTTAAGGGTTTTATACCCTTGGATCTCCCATGTTTAATTGAAGATAAGTAATCAATTAATCATTCAATATGTCTATGTGTTGTTTGATTATATCTTGTTCTTGTCTTTTATTTAACATGCTAGGCTAGATTTATCTTGTGTTTGCTTAGATCTAATGAAACCTAACTATTGATTATTGGTTGTTGGTGTGTTATTAATTGTATTGGATGATTGTTTATCGATGTTAGGCTTAAGAAAACTGGCTAACCTCCTATACGGTAACTTGCTTGAACGTCTTAAGAAACATGAACCAATGCGTACTAAGGTTATTATGGTTGTATTTAATACATGAGCGAATTCTAGTGATCCCATGTTAGGAGCTTCTTAGCCGGCTCGACATAGGAGTGAAGTAGGAGCTTATAGAGTTGGGGAAGTACGTACGCCACCCCACGATTGGTATTAAGGAATACACCAGTCATCCACGCAATTAATACACACTAATCAACCGGTAAAAGATAGTTAGGGAGTAAGGAAATCTAAGTAAACATATTTCTCTCCATATAAGTTCCACAACCTTTTTATTTTCAGTTATTTTATTTTATTTGCAATTGTAGTTATTTGGGTTAGTTGACTAGCAACTAATTCCGCCCACTCTTTCAAACCCGAGATTTTTCTTGCTTTTATAAAAATATAAAAAAATACAAAAAGAATCTTCCCTCACCCTTAGACCTATTAGAGTAGTTTTTCAATCCTAACGACACTATTCCCCTAGAGAACGATCAATCCCCCGGTACTTGCCACTACACTATACTACATCGGTCAGGTACACTGCCTGGTGGGGATTGCAAGCCTCTTGAGATCCCTCGAGAGGTAAAACCTGTTGTAAGGTCGCAAAACCACGCATCAAGTTTTTGGCGCCTGATGCGTGCGATGTGTCATTGCGGTTTAGCAGTATTAATGCCTACTCAAGTTTTAAATTTATATTTAGCCGACTTATCAATAGCACACACACTTAACGAGCAGTGTACCCGGTCAGTATGAATATAATGGTAAGTAGAGTGTCGATCACTAAGAGTGGAACGTATTATCTAGTTATTCTAATCAGTATTTTAATATATTAAGTTAGCTATACAACCTAATCTAACGCAAGGGGGTTCAGCCTGAGAGACTGGCACGATTTGGCTGCAATTAAATAATAAACTAAACCAATAGGCACGAATCAGCAAGTAGCACACACGTACACAGATAAATACTTGAGACAATAAGAAGACTGTCCTGATAGATAAGTAGTTTGTCACTTGTTTTATTGCTAGTTTTATATGAAGTGTATAGTTCGATGCAACGCACCGAGATTAAGTCCTTTCTCGTTGGTTCTAATCTTATCGGCGAGTAAACCCTTAATGATTACTTATGACTATCCTATTTATCTTTCTTCCTACTTTTCTACAGACGATAGAATGCATAGGCGATCTAATAAATAGGCGAGGGCAGAGGCATGGCGACCCGATCAACGCTCAGCTAGACACAGAGGTTATCAATGCACTAATAAAAGTCACCAAAGACATCAACATATAAACTTTAATTTATGAGAAAGCAGTTTTAAGGGAGTGCAATCTTTCCGTTGTCACATTACACAAGCCACCAATCTTGATGAATTAAAGTTTACTAACACAATAAAACAAAACTACTTAATGAATTAAACACATGCAGCACCTTCTTACAGCTCTTGTATCTTCGTTTGGGTGTGTCTTGTGCTGCTGCCTTGACTGAATTCGTCCTAGGGTTTCTGTACTTCGGTCTCGTATATAATATATGTCTCTTGAATTCGTCTGGTCTTGGGGTATTTATAGTTTCTGTCTGAGGGTAAGATGCGGCGCATCTAGTAAGTAGATGCGGCGCATTGACTTAACTTCGCGTGGGGTCCAAGATTATAATATTCAGGAATATTCGTACACCGCCAGAAGATGCGGCGTAACTCCATAAATAGATGCGGCGCATGTCCTCTTGTATCTTGGATCGTATCTGGTGAAATATTGATAGTGATGCGCCGTATGTAATGAGTGAGATGCGGCGCATCTGGAGCAGAATGTCTTGATCTTGTACATTTCAGTAGACTCTTAACTTCTTGCATGTTTTGCTCCATAATTAGTCCAAAATCGCCAAGTTTCACCAAATGCTTGTTTTTATCTGAGAATTACAAAAGTAAACGATTAAGTATCAATCCTCATACATAATATAATAAAACAAGTCAAATTAACAGGATAAATGATAGTAATAAAATGTACTTATTTGAGTTCATCAGCGCCGTTGCCGGGGAATAGTTATTGTTTAGGTTGAATTTTTATTTTTTTAGGTCTACTCACTAGATTCCTTTCTAGTGAGATTTTTATTTTATTTTTCTAGGTTTTCTTTAGTCTATCTTATTTCTTTGTACTTTTGTTTGTGACACCTTCCACCTACCTCATGAGTAATAGTGATCGCTTGATCCCTGTTATTCGTATTTTCCGCCGTGCAAACTTCCAACTACCCGTTCCCGCCCCCATCGTAGAAAACAACAACCTTTCACCCGACCACCACTTTGGTAACAATTCTGAGATGGAGGAGTCTGACCATGAGAATGACTATGCAGTTAGTCCATTTTACGACTCAGACTCCGATGAGGATGCTGGTAATGGAGAAGTAGTTAACGAGGAATGGAGAAAAGAGGAAATTGATCCCTTTAAGTATGTTGACCCTAGGACTAAGATCGAAAAGGATAGCCTCTTTAACATTCAATTTCCATGTAAGATTGGTTATCATAGTCTTCATGCTTATCTTAACTCATCTTTGCCTATGAACATTATCTCTCGCGCTAATTATAATAAAATCATGGTAGATGAGCTAGAATATCAAGGAGATAACATTGTTGCTAGGATTGAGCCACTACACGTATTCGTAGGAAGTTTTGTGTATTTGGTGGATTTTATGGTTATGGAGAACTTAGGAGAATTTATTGATAACAAATTAACCCAAGTCATTTTTGGAGAACCCTTCAAAAGGTTGACCAACCTTGACGAAAAACTTGTGGACGGGTTAATTACATTCTCGGATGGGGATGAAGATTTTGTTTACCAAATGCCCCGATCACATCCTAGGTTTAAGAACTTCTCCATTGAATCTTGCAATAGACTTATGCCTATTGACTTGTTAAGTGAGAATGATAAGAGAAAGGGGCTCAAATATCCACATGAGAAAAATAAGAGATATTATCATGGATGTCTGGAGCTGAATGATGAATACAAGAAAGATGAGGCAACAATTAGATGGCTCACACTCGGATACGTGAGCATAAGCGACACTAGATAAGCCTGACTTTGAGTCTAGCTACAAGACTCGTTAATAAAGAAAAGCGCTTCTTGGGAGGCAACCCAAGCTTTATTTGCTTTGTGTGTTTATTTATTTGTTTGTTTGATTTTATTTGCTTCCGTATGTATGTTTAATTTTTATTATTATTGATTCATGTTCGAAACTAAATTGTGAAAATGCTTTATCTTGTTTTTAACTTCGTCTTAACTACATATAAAGGTATTTTGCAAAAGATAAGTGTAAGGGAAATCCAAATCGGTTTATTAGAACAAATGAACATGAATCATAACAATATTAAATTAACATACATATTAGTAATTGTTTGAGTCAAATGCTTGTATCGAGTCATAATGATATTTTGCAGGATTTCCAGGAAATAAGGATTGAGTTTTTCCAGAAATTTTCCGGAAACTTAACATGAAAAATCTTCCGGAATCATAAAATGCTTTATTAAATCTCTAACTTATAAACTCCAGGAATCTGCAAAATAATCATTCCACAAGCATTATATCCTTATACAGATTTATCCCGCCGATGTTATGCAGGTTTTCGTGTTTGTTTTCTCAGGTTTAACAGGTTATTTTGGACAAGGAGATGTATGTGGAATCTAGCTTTTGGCGCTGCTTTAATCTTGAAGCTTCAACATTACCTTGGAAGAAGATCTAACCATGTTACCTCTTTATCCACCGAGCGAATCAGGGGAGTATTTGATTTCATTCTTTTACCTTATTTACTTTTACATCTTGTTATTTGAACATTGGGGACAATGTTCATCTTAAGTGTAGGGGGGGGGGGGGTAAAGTACGATACCTTAGAGAATGCTATTACGCTTGATTTTTCGTTTGTTTAATGGTAGATGTGTAATAAAACTGAGAGAAATACCTGTTAAGGCAATTTTAGTGCCAAATTTAATTTTTTTTACAACATATAGGAGTGAAACTTTGGTCTTAATGAGCGTCTCACGGATAGGAGTTATATGACTAGCACAAAACCGTACCACTAAAAAATTTTCCACCCCCAAATATGTGAGGTTCGCCCCTAGAATTGGTAGGAAAAGCATTTATGCTATGATGTGTGTACCGGTAGCACTTAGATTCTAGAACTTGCGTTAGGACCATTCCGAGGCCACAAGTGAGACTACATTCGTGTAGTTAGATTTACTACATGATAAGAGGCATTAGGATTAACCCATTGTTTTACACCTATGTTTTTGTTATAATTACATTGGCTACATTGGTCAAATAATTCTCCCACACCCTTTGCGTTGTACTCATTTTTAGTACACGATACCCCTAGTACACCCCTCAGAGCCTATCTTTTCGTTTCTAACTTTAAGCATTTTACTTAAAGTAAGAATTTGTTTACACCCACTTAAATGTACACCCAAATCGCCTTAGCCTACCTTGTATGCACTCATTTTTAGTGCATTATTGTGACAACATTTGTTTAAACCCCAAGTTAATTATCTAATTGATTACATGGTTGCTAAGTCGAGTCATATCCTTGTACATATTATTTTGGGACGATTGGGACTCATGGGTAAAGTACTAGTGTAATGGAGTAATGGGGAAGAACAACATTATTACCCCCATATGTGCTGAATATTTTAAAAGTACTCCAAGTGTTTCGATTATCTTAATTCAAGTCATTAGAATAGTTAGTTGTAAAGTTATGTAAAAGTTCAAGTGTAAGGGGGATACAACCCCCCTACGATGTATTATTTTGGATGGTAGGGCAAGAGTGTAAGCAAAAAAAAAAAAAAAAAAAAAAAAAAAAAAAAAAGGGTAGAAAAAACATACGGACTACCATCCCGTTTCATTTTATGTTTATTTTATCCTTTTGTTATTTTTTTCATTAGCTTAAGTCGAGTCTAGTCTTGGCTTAGCAACGTCATATTGTACATGTAATTAATCAAGATCTTTAACTCGCCACCAGTAAAATATCCTTTATCCAACAAAACCGTGTTATCATATCCTTACACCTAACGTTATAACCCGTTTAAAAGCCCTCTTTGATAGTTTATCTTAGGTGCTTACGCCTAGTGGAGGAGGTTTTTGATCCTTTACCAAGCCTATGGTAATCTATTTGCTATGACAGATAGTGAGAGATATTATTCATTTTCATTTATGAGATTCACTTTTATGACACCTGAGAGATGTGAGTTTCTAAACACTACTTGTGAGGTGCTAGTTTGTAATCTCCGTGCTTATTATGATTAAAGTGGAACGACTATTTGTTGTAATTACTTTTATATTAGCGTTAAATGACCCCTAACTTGTATTTTGATTAGAATAAAAGCGCATTTGCTTGAGGACAAGCAAATCTCAAGTGTAAGGGTATTTGATGAAGCGAAAAGTGTACTGCTTTTAGGGGGTCATTTAAGCCCAAAATTGTATTTATTTGATCAAATATTGCCCTAAATCATTTCTTTTGTCATTTTAGGTACTTTGGAGAAGAAATCTGGAAAAGGAAGCATTTTGGACGTTTTTGGAGCATAAAAGTGAAGAAAACGACAAAGTCTCAAAATCGGCTGGAAAAGTACCTGTGACAGCGTCAAGCACCATTGTGACGCCGTCAACCCTTGACGCGCCAGAGAGGATTTTGGATGATTAAAAGGGGACGGCGTCAAGAAGGCCATCAAGAAACCCTAACCGCGGCGAGGTGACGGCGTCAGCTCTATAACGTGACGCCGTCAGATCTGATTTTCTATATATATTCTCATAATTTTTAGTCATTAGTGTGCAACTTTGTGAGGAGAAACCCTAAGACGATTTTTCTGCTACTTTTAAGGGTTTTATACCCTTGGATCTCCCATGTTCAATTGAAGATAAGTAATAATTAATCATTCAATATGTCTATGTGTTGTTTGATTATATCTTGTTCTTGTCTTTTATTTAACATGCTAGGCTAGATTTATCTTGTGTTTGCTTAGATCTAATGAAACCTAACTATTGATTATTGGTTGTTGGTGTGTTATTAATTGTATTGGATGATTGTTTATCGATGTTAGGCTTAAGAAAACTGGCTAACCTCCTATACGGTAACTTGCTTGAACGTCTTAAGAAACATGAACCAATGCGTACTAAGGTTATTATGGTTGTATTTAATGCATGAGCGAATTCTAGTGATCCCATGTTAGGAGCTTCTTAGCCGGCTCGACATAGGAGTGAAGTAGGAGCATATAGAGTTGGGGAAGTACGTACGCCACCCCACGATTGGTATTAAGGAATACACCCGTCATCCACGCTATTAATACACACTAATCAACCGGTAAAAGATAGTTAGGGAGTAAGGAAATCTAAGTAAACACATTTCTCTCCATATAAGTTCCACAACCTTTTTATTTTCAGTTATTTTATTTTATTTGCAATTGTAGTTATTTGGGTTAGTTGACTAGCAACTAATTCCGCCCACTCCTTCAAACCCGAGATTTTACTTGCTTTTATAAAAATATAAAAAAATACAAAAAGAATCTTCCCTCACCCTTAGACCTATTAGAGTAGTTTTTCAATCCTAACGACACTATTCCCCTAGAGAACGATCAATCCCCCGGTACTTGCCACTACACTATACTACATCGGTCAGGTACACTGCCTGGTGGGGATTGCAAGCCTCTTGAGATCCCTCGAGAGGTAAAACCTGTTGTAAGGTCGCAAAACCACGCATCATATAAAATGCCCAAACAATGGCAAAAACCAAAATGAAATTCATTACATAAAAGCCGAAACAATGGCAAACCCCAAAACAAGAAATTAACGACAAATCACAACAACACATGGCACAAGTGGTATAGGTTTTCATCGGCTTTGCATATACACATAATAATACATTAATATTATGATCAAAATAAGGCATTGGCTAACTCTATGGACAAACATGCATGTATTTGCCATGGATAAAAAAATTAATAACAAGAATTAAAGATTTAGCCAACAAAACGAAGAAATTAATTAACAATAATTAAAAACCCCGTTTGGTACTCGTGTCAAATGGCCTTAGGTTCAAAACCCACTTAAATTAGGACCTTCTAATTATCATTTTATCACAGAAAATTAAGCCATAGGGGCTGATTTGAAATCGATCAAAATAGTGCATTTTAGGCCATTTTACGCGTACCCGACAAGTATACCAATTAACATATGCATAACAAATGGCTATGAGATCAAAAATCATAGATCTTAAGACTCCTTAAGAGTCGATAATTTGTGGGAAAATGGAGCCCTAGGGGCTTTTTTAATTGTGGTTTCAAAAATCACCAAAAAAACACCCGTTTTAGCCATTTTTATGCATACCCGATAATCATATGGCACATATGATGGCTCCTGATACCACTATAGGTGATGTTGAATATGAAAAACATATTAAACTAATTAAACGCAGCAGAAACATCACCTAGAAACGGATCCATATACCCATATGATCAATCAATAAATAAACATAACAACAATATATACCTTTGTAGCGTGATCACGGATTCACCAACACACCAATACCCACGAAATGGTTTTAGAAACCTCAAGAGATCAATAAGGTCGATCCCTTATATGTGTGAAACACACTACACGTCCTTGATCACCAATTGATGCTAGTCTTGACCTTGTAACAACGATCCTTGCAACACCTACAATAGATTATGTAAAGAAGGGATAAAAAACACTAACCCTGGGGGGGTTATGTTTTTCTGTGAGATATGAGAGGGAGAGGGGGAGAGAATATCTTAAATTTGGTGGTAAGTAATTAAATGTAATTGATATGATTAAATGCCATTTGATCTTATCATTTAACATGTTACAGTTAGCACCATCATTAAGCTCCATAATCCCCTTAGGCCGGCCATGATATGGGTCCACAATGGGCTTTCCCATTGTTGGTTCACTCCAAAAACGCTAAGTCTAACTTAGTATTTAATGGCCTGTTATAGATCCCGAGTTACATAGTCATTTATATATTGTAAATACGATAAATACAATCTATAAAATGATGTCTCTGTGTATAAGTGTGTGACCCCATAGGCTCACATATGTCTAATCATATAATTATTTATTATGGCACGAGCATACTCCAACACTTTCTCCCCTTCAACAGTTGTTGGAGCTTTAGTGGAAGCAGATGTTGAAGGAGCAGACTGAAAGGTGGCAGTCTTCATGAGCTTGAACATGTCAGTGACCAGTGTTTTGATTTCACTGGTCTCAGTTTTCAGGCTGGAGAGGTCCTTGCTCATTGTCACCTGAGCTGAAGTGAGAGTTGAGATCTAACTGGTGTAACAAGAGACCAATTCATTGTGCATCTTGGTGAGTTCATCATATGAGGAGGAGATGGAGGTGAGCTTGAGTTCCTGATCAGTGAGGGTTTTGTTAACAGCTTCCTGATGAGACTTGAGAGCTAGGAAGTCTACCTCCTTGAATAATTTGAGGATTTCACTGAGGGTTGCTGAGGTAGACTTGTGGGAGTCCATGAAATCAGTCAGTTTGGTGATCAGGACTGGATCATCTTTAAACTTAGCCTGAATGTTTGTCAGAGACTGAAGGATGGAGGCGAATTGAGTTCCCTGATCCGTACCTAGCTTTTCAATGGAGGTCTTCAAGTCACGGACACCTTAATCAGTGGAGGCTCTGGCTTCTTTAGTGAGACCCTGAAGCTCTTCAACATTGGCTCGAAGATCAGCATAGGACGCTACTGCTTCCGTGTGTTTGTCATAGATGTTGTCTTCCAGTCTTGTAAATAGTCATTCATTGTGCCAGTCAAACACTTTGAAGAGGGTTCTTTCAGTCACTGGCTTGACGTTGTCCAGGTCTCTGAAGCCAGATGAAGATAAGCCTGATGATTGTTCCTGATGGGATGATGATGATGTAGGAGAGTTGTGTTGTGGTTGTTCTTCAGGAGGAGGAGATGAAGCTTGTGGCTTAGTGTGCTGAAGGGAGTTTTTAGTAAGAAGATGGTCTTCAGTATCCATATCATCCCCAGCAGCCAAAACTTCTTCCTTTTCAAAATCCACAAATTCCTCCTCTTACTCTTCATCAATTAACCTTTGTATATCAGCCAGAGTTTGAACCAAGGTTATATCTGGCTCCCCCTCAGAAGAGGGCTTGCCTTCATTGTGGTCAGTTCCTGACCCCTCCAGGAGAACATAGTAGGTTTCCTCTGCCTGATCCGCGAAGTCAGTCCCTGAGAAGAACTGAGTAACCAATGATTGTTTGAGGGGCCCCTTTTAATCAGGGATGTTCTGCCCTTCTGAAGATATAGGCCCCAAGTTTACTCCCTCAGGAAAAGTCTATGATTTGCGAGTGCCCTCATCAGGATGTGATTGGGTGTGGTCCCCCTTTCCATCAGGGTAGTGCTGCCCTGTCGAAGTTATAGGGACCGTTACTCCCTAAGACTCTGGTTGTGATGTACCAAAGGCATAAGCAGGATGTGAGGGGGTATGGATCCCCTTCTCAGTAGGGTAGTACTGCCCTACCGAGGTTATAGGACCCTATTCTCCCTCAAGAAAAGGTTGTGATGTACTAAGGCCTTCATTGGGAAGTGAGTGTTGAGTTGTTCCTGACTCCACTGACTTGTTTATGTCAGCAGAGTCTTTGGAGGAGGGTTTTCCCGAGGACACTGAGTGTGATTTCTCAGTGCCCTCCATTGGTGGTTGTTTTTGGGTCAATGTTATGCTGGGCCCTTTAGTGGGTGTCTCTTTGACTGGTCTTTTTTGCGCCTCCTTTTCTCAGGCTTTGAACCAGAGGTCTCAGTGTCGAGTGGTTTGGGTTGAACCACCTTCCTGGACCCCTGTTTCTTTTTCTTCTTCTCCTTCTTGGAAGGAGAAGGCACTAGTGATACAGCTTCAGCACCCTGAACAACCATCAACATGTAAGTGGTCAGGGTGATTTATGTGACCTTAGTGGGGTCTCTTGAGTAGTTGGTTTTATGTAAGACATTAGGGGGGATCCCTGTGTATCTTCCTTAACATATTTAGAGCCTAGTAAGTCTTGAAGCACACAAGAGATAAAACTGGGATAAGACATATGTCTCTGCCTGGTTTTGCATGTGAGCTTGACAATGAGGTCCTTGAAGATAAGTTCTCCAATGTCAATCTTTTTACCTTCTAGGAGACTGAACACTATCATTTGTTGAGTAGTGTTCAACTGCTACGTTGAGGATTTATTCCCACCCATGACCTGAATGACAAAAGTCATCAGTATCCTCCAAACAGCGGGGAACCAGGTTTTAATGACTGGGGTCTTGGCCAATAAACTCCCTGGGGCCACTTCAGGGTGAAGTTTGTCATGTGGCCCTAGTAAAAGCAATTCGACATTTACTTCTGCATCAGTTAGGTTGGGGGCAAAGTTTTCAGTGAAGTCAAGGCCAGTGGCATTGATAAAAGTTTTATAGTTGAGGGTCAGGGTTTTTGTCCCACTCTTCATTGTAAACTTGATGATGGAGTCCTTGGTGACATCATGGTTTTCAACCACTGCTGTACACCGGAACTCTCTCAAGTATTCATGGTAGATAGTAGGTGGTGATTTTGTAATGGCCGTTTTCAGAAAGCAGTTGTTGAGAAATTTAACCATGTCCTTGTAGGCAGGAAAGTTTTCAGGATATGTTCGCTTTCAAATGTGAATTCTACATTTGGTGTGTAGGTGAGGGCCTTTGTGGTTGCCATGGTTGTCATAAAAAAGTTTTAGATTAAAGATAGCACACACAGTTTTTTTGCTTTGAGAGAGAAAAAGATTTTTGCAAGAGTAAATTTGCATTTTTTTTAAAATTGCGTGTGTGCTTTTCTTTTGAGAGATATTTATAGGAATTAGAGAGGGTGTGGGTATTTTTTATATCAATGTTTGTGTTTAAGTTATTTTGAAAACGGTTTTGAATAAAATGATAGATATCCGTATTTAATGCCACCACTCCCATCATCCGTCTTTTTCGCGACTATTGAGGTGAACAGTTGCGCGACTCTGCAAATGTATATTTTGCAAAGTGATGTCAGAACATAAAATATCAAAAGATATTCTATGTGAGTGAGAGGCATTTAATGCCAACTGGGTAATGGGTTGAGATGTGGGGGCCCATGATATGGTTCCTAGTTAGACAAAAGAACAAATATTCTTTTATTAAATGCCTTTCAGTTTCCAACATAGGACATTTAGTAACTAATACTTAGAGCATTTAGTTTCACAATAAGTGTGTCTGTTGTCAGTGTCATGAATCCCCTGAATGAGATATCATTCAGTGAGGATTGGTTGGTGAAGGGTTATTCAGTGAGTATGTTGAATTTGTATACACAATGAGAGATGGTTTTTGATTATTTTGATCAGGAACCATGGTTTATTCAGTACGTTTAGATTATTTACACCATAAGGACATGTTTAATCAGTGGACTGACTATCAATATCCAACATGCCTAATTCAGCTTTTAGTCTAGTGAAAGTAGGTTCATCCAAGGGTTTTGTGAATATATCAGCAAACTGAAGTAGGGATGAAGTGTAACTCAATATCACCTTTTATAATGTGGTCCCTGATGAAGTGATATCTAATATCAATATGTTTAGTTCTCTGATGTAGAACAGGATTGTTGGAGATGGCAATTGCACTTGTGTTGTCACAAAAGATGGGTACCATCTTGTAATGAATATCATAGTCACTGAGTTGACTTTTCATCCAAAGTACATTTGCACAACAACTAGCAGCAGCTACATATTCAGCTTTAGCTGATGACATGGCCACTTATTGTTGTTTCTTAGAACTCCAACATACCAATTTTCCTCCAAGAAATTAACGGGAGCCTAAGGTGATTTTTCTGTCCATTTTGCAGCCTGCATAGTCAGAGTCTGAGTACCCTTTGAGATCAAAGCCTGAGCACCTTGGATAGTATAGACCAAGGTTTAATGTACCCTTCATGTACCTGATGATTCTCTTGGCAGCAGTGAGATGTGATTCTCTGGGATCAGACTGATATCTTGCACATAGGCGAACTGCAAATTGTATATCAGGTCTTGAAGCAGTGAGGTACATCAATGATCCTATCATACCTCTGAACAGGGTTTGATCTACATATTTGCTTGTTAGATTAGGGCCAAGGTTGTTTGGAGGAACCATGGGTGTCTTTACTGAAGAGCAATCAGTGAGTTCATATTTCTTCAATAGGTTCCTGGTGTACTTCTCTTGTCTGATGGAAATTCCTTTATCAGTCTGTTTGATTTGTAGTGCAAGAAAGTATGTGAGTTCTCCCATCATGCTCATTTCAAATTTCTTTATCATCAGTTTTTCAAACTGTTTGCAGAGTTTGTAATTTGTTGAGCCAAATATGATGTCATCAACATACACTTGAACCAGAATTACATCTCCCTTTGTCCTATAGATAAACAAGGTGTTGTCTATCTTTCCTTTGACAAATTTTTTTGGGATGAGGAAGGCTGAAAGGGTTTTATACCATGCCCTTGGAGCCTATTTCAGTCCATAAAGGGCTTTGTCAAGCTTGCAGACATGGTCAGAAAATTAACTGCTTTCAAACACAGGGGGTTATTGTACATAAACTTCTTCCTTATGTTTCCCATTAAGGAATGCACTTTTGACATCCATTTGGTAAACTCTGAAGTTCATGTATGTTGCATAGGCGAGGAAGATCTTGATGGCTTCCATTCTAGCAACTGGGGAAAATGTTTCCTCATAGTCAATGCCTTCTTGTTGATTATATCCTTTGGCGAAGTCTGGCCTTGTTCTTAATGACAGTACCATTTTCATCAGTTTTGTTCCTGAACACCCATTTCATGCCAATGACATAGACATTTTGAGGACATTTGACTAAAGTCATTACTTTATTTCTGTCAAACTGTTCTAGTTCATCTTGCATGGCCTGAGTCCAGCTTGGGTGTTTCAGTGCTTCTTTGTCATTCTTGGGTTCCACCTTTGAAAGGAAGTCAAAAAAGAGGCACTCATTTGCTGAGTCTGCCTTAAGCTTAGCAGCCATGCTTCTAGTAAGCATGCCTTCAGTGGGCTCACTAATGATATTCACAGGTTCTATTGTTTTGGATCTTTTCCAACTATCCTAAGGTCTAGGATATAAGTTGGAGCTTGTGGAGGCTTGATTAGGTGGAGGTGCAGGTTCAGGGACTGAGGTTTGTGGTTCTTCATGGTTTTGGATTTCAGTGGGATCAATTTGACCACTGGGATTTTCAGATCCCTGAACTGCATGTTCAGTTTGAGTGTTTCTATTAGGATCAGGTTGAGCCTCAATAAATTCATTGATGGTTGGGTAGGGAAGGTTGTGAGGGACAATGTAGTATGATAAGTCAGCATCAGCTTGATATTGTTTGGAAGGATTGCATTCAGGATGGTATTCATCAGGAGGATATCTAGATGAGTCATCAATCCCAATTTCTTCCACTGAGGTGTTTGAGAATCTGATGGCTTCAATGCTCTCATCAAAGGTTACATGAAAGGTTTCTTCAGTTTGATGTCTCCTTGTGTTGAATACCCTGAAGGCCTTGGAGACAAGGGAGTATTCTAAGAAATATCCATCAACTTTGGCATCAAATTTGTCTAAGTGATCTTTGTGATTATGAATAAACACTGGACACCCAAATACATGGAAATAGCTGATGTCAGGGAGTCTTCCTTTGAATATTTCATATTGTGTTTTGTTATGTCTTTTGACAATGATGGACCTGTTTTGAGTGTAACAGACAGTCTTAATAGCTTCAGTCCAGAAGTGCTTGGAGAGTACTGAACCATTTAGCATTGTCTTTGCAGCCTCAATGAGTGTTCCGTTCTTCCTTTCAACCACTCCATTTTGTTCAGGAGTGTAAGGAGAAGTGAAGTTTTGAGAGATTCCTTTCTCATCACAAAAACACTCAAGTTCCTGATTTTTGAATTCTGTACCATTGTCAGTCCTAATTTGTTTGACCTTAATGTCATTTTGGTTTTCAATATTCCTGACAAAGGATATAATTGTTTCAGCAGCCTGACTCTTCTTAGTGAGAAAGTAGACCCAAGTGTACCTTGAGTATTCATCTACAATGACAAGAGTGTACTTCTCATGATGGATAGATGATGTGCCCGTTTCGAGTGCAAGTTTTAAATTTATAACACGATCTACCAATGATTCAAACGAAACACATACGAGCAAGTATACTCGTCCGTGTGTAGTAAGAGATAACATGGTAAGCCGAGGTCGTTCACTAGGATTTGTTTAGTTTTTGGGATGTGAGTTTTTGAATATAATATCGAGCTTAATTAACGATTCTAATAACAAGCAAATAATCATGATGTAAATTCAATATATTAAAGCTACACTTGCCTAGACTAGTTTTGCACAATTATCTTGATATGATTATGACAATGGTTCCATTTGATTATGATCAATGAATTAGGTGGTGTTCTAATTCGATTAGTGGGTATACTAATCCTATTGTTTCCAACACTTTCAATCCTCGTCAAGATTTTAAGTTGACAAAAACAATATTTAAGATTTGATCAACCAAGACTAACACAACTCATTCACTTGATTCGCTTTCGTTTCACAAGCAATTGACAACCACACTATTTTAGTTTTCCAAGTTTAACCAAGTTACTCATGAAATGGTCAATACATAAGGTAACACCCTCATACACAAAGGTTTACAACTAATTGACTAACAATGTCTTTTTCAACCCATTACACTATTAGCAATTAACCAAACTCGACAACTCTTTGGTGGAGAAAACTCTTAATAGCACAATTCGATCTTAGTATTAGCTTTTCGTTTAACTAGAACCAATGAGTCATAATCAATCAAGAATCATGTCACAAACATCATCTAGGCAAGTGCTTAAGGCACTTAGCCACTCATGGCAAACAAAGAAATAACCACAAGAAATTTATCAGTTGAAAACATAATTAAAAAGTCTTACAAAAGTTGTAATGATGATTACAAGAATTAGGAACACTTGTGAGATGATCAACAAAGATTCCTTGAATGATTAAATTGATGATTGATGAATGTAAGCTTCTTCTTTTCCTGCGTTTTTCTTCCTTGTCGCCCCTTTGAGTATAAGATTAGTTGTAGTAGTTGTTGATGTGTAGATAATAGATTATAGATTGTATATAGATGATATAGAGATGATGTCTTCTCTCATGGCCAAGCATACATATATATAAGATGACTCCCCTTGGTCACCAAACAAAATACTTGAGCCCAAAGTGTCATAAAAATTCTGCACTTGGAGTAAATGAAGTGTAATGACAACCTATATGAAGAGTTAGTTCATTAAAGATAGTCATTAAGTGTGCCAGCAATTGTATCAACCCAAGGTTGAAAGTCTCAACCTAAGGTTCAGATTCCAGCCCAAGTTTTGGAGTAAGGATGGCATGGCATTATTGAACCTTGGGTTAAACTTAAGCCTTAGATGTATTTCTTGAACCTTTGGTTGAAGAAGCAAGCCATAATTCTTTACATATAACTTCTCATTCATTTCATCAATTCTTGATCTTTTCTTGAACCTGGAAATCATTGCAATCTTGATTCTTTATCTTTAACGATCCTTCCAAAGCCTTTATTGTGAGAAGAAACTTACGTTTGTGCAAAAGCTCTTGATTTAACAACTTTTCTTCATCTTTTTAGCCATTTACTTGAACTTAATTGTACCTGAACCTGAATATATCTTTTGTACCTTTTTAAGCATAATATGTTCATAAATACAACCAAATACAATGCATAAACATAGAAATAATGCAACTAAAACATGTATAAAATGAGCATTATCAATAGACATTGGACTGATGGGTCCAAAGAGATCCATGTGAAGGAGATGAAGGCAACTTTTGATTGAAGAGTTTTGTTTTGTTTTGAAGGATGCTCTGTGGTGTTTGCCTTTTTCACAGGCTGAGCAGGGTTTATCTTTTGTAAACACAAGAGATGGTAAGCCAAAGATTTTGTTTTGTTTTGCTAGGTTGTTTATGTTTTTGAAGTTCAAATGGGAGAGTCTCTTATGCCAAAGCTAATTCATAGTTTCAGTAGCCTTAGCAAATAGACAAGTTCCATTAAGAGTGAGTGTTGACATGTCTAAAACATAAACATCCTCTTTTCTAGGTGCTATAAGAACTACTTCTTTGTTAGCATTGAAGATGGTGCCTTGCTTATCATCAAACTGAACTATGTATTTGGCATCACATAGTTGACTGACACTTATCAAGTTGTACTTAAGACCATTTAGATATGCTATTATAGTAAAAACTATACCACTACAGTTTACTGAACCATACCCTTCAGTGATACATGATGAGTTATCAACAAATACAACCTTGGGTCCTGGTTCTTCCACATATTTGTGTAGATATTCCTTCACACCAGTCATACTCCTTGAGCATCCACTGTCTAGATGCCAAACAGGTTCCATGGTGTGTCTCTGCACAAATAAAAAACTGAGTTAGTTTTTCTTATGAACCTACTTTTTGGTGGGTTTAGCTTTGTTGGTTCTTTTGAACCATTCAATTGATTCATGGTCAATGTTTGAGTGGACTGAGCTTCCACATGCTTTGCATTTGGAAGATGAAGAGGATTCAGTGGACTGAGATGAGTCAGTAGTGATTCCTCTTCTAGCATGGATGACCATATCATGTCTTGATGTCTCATGAGAAGGGTCTCTACAAATGTCACAACAGTGATACATGAGACAGTCATCAGGAAGATGGTCATTAAATCCACAATGTGGGCAGGGTGGAAAAGGCTTAGCCTTTAGTCTTGGGGTTTGCCTGGATGGTGATTCATACTTGAAAGGTTGAGCTTTGTAGTTAGCAAGAGCATTTAGGGAGGTTGTATGTTGTTTGTGATCAGAGGTGTTATGATCTTCCTTCTTACATATCATGCAAAAGAGGATCCTATAGACATTATCAGTGGAGTGATTTGAATAATTGCACAGTTCACATCTCTGTTTTGGTTTGGATGCACTTGAAGAAGCAAGTTTAGACTCCTTAATCTTATATTAAAGGGGCTTTTCAAAATATTCTATCTTGTCACTTAGCTTCCAAAGATCGTTATAAACTCATCTAGGATCAATAATAACAAAGACAGCAAAGATTGCACAGCGGAATAAACATAAACACATTGTTATTAACAAGGTTTTACATATATCAGCCCCAATTCTATTTGATCATGATAGAACGTGTTACCAACT
This sequence comes from Artemisia tridentata subsp. tridentata, assembly GCA_021014915.2. Classification (NCBI taxonomy): domain Eukaryota; kingdom Viridiplantae; phylum Streptophyta; class Magnoliopsida; order Asterales; family Asteraceae; genus Artemisia; species Artemisia tridentata. The sequence goes on along the minus strand of CP139504.1, from coordinate 181,852,982 downwards.
GTAACAAGGATCAAAGGACACCGATGATCTTGGAGCTAGAACCGATCTCAAGTGGTGAGATCGGTGATGTGTTCCTAAAACATGATTAACACATACATAAACAATGTCTAGGGATCTCTTTATATATAGAGTCCTTCTAGACTTACAAAGGAAACCTAATTGTATTAGGAAACTAAATATTTCCTAATCTTTGATCTTTATCTTTTGCAACAAGTCTTCTAGAATCCTCCATCTTCTAGAATTCCAACATGTCGATCTTAGTCCTTTTGTTATCATCAAATCAATAAATCCTAACAATCTTCCCCTATTTGATGATGACAAAACAAACAACTTGAGCACTTGAACATCCTCAAATCTGATCTTCCCCTTAAGTTAAGATCTCCATGAATTTGTTGTTTCCTTTGTAACATCTTACCCTTTTTGTCATTATCCACTAGGGGACAGAGAACACATACAACTTTGATATTTACAACTACAAATCATATATTAAACTTCTAATCCAAGCTTTCCGATGTCTTAAATTACCCTACATGACGCATATTAAGAATAATGAATTCAAGCAGTAGAAACTTAAACTAGCAATAGTAATAATGACTTAGCAGTAGTAAAAACCTTCCCCTCAAATGGTTAAACACTTTATCATATTCTTCCCCTGAAACCAATATGTTAACCATTGAAGCAACCATAAGAACTGTATAAATAACTGTTGGGTCATGAAAAACTCAAGAATGCTTAAAACATGATTTGGACACAAATTAACTAAGTGTTAACTTAAACCGAGAACAATTCAAGTCACTGAGAGAACAGCCTCTCAGTGAGTCATCTTCAGGATGCTTAAGGCGAATTCAAGTAGAAGGATTCACTTCTCAGGAAGGCGGTACTCCCTGAGTAGGACTTAAGCCAAACAAGAAGATGATGGTTCAGTGAGTATTGGACAAGAACTCACTGAACCCCAGTCTCCTCAACAACAAAGTGATTGAAGACTGAGGAACCAACGCCTGAAGAAAAGGCGGGAACAATAGGGAAAAGATTTGAGAAGATAAAAGTGTCAGACCAAACACTCTTCTCTTGTCAGATCCAACCTTCCCTATTGCGGCTAAAAGTCATGGAGTGTCAGCCAACAACTCCCAAAGTCTTATTAGCCCTTTTCTATTGGTTCTTGGAAATGACAATTACTATTTGTAATTGTCAGACACGCAACCTCACCAACTTGTATTATTTTTAATCACTTATACTTAGATTACTTGTGTATAAATAGATCAGATGGGAGAGAAGTTAAAGTGTGCTTTGTACATTAAAAGCTTAGAACTTTTACAAAGTAACTTCTCTCCTACAAAGAGTATACAACTCACTGAGATAGCTCAGTGGGTATATTGTTACCACTCAAGCAAAACTTGAGTTTCGATAGGAGACACCCCATACCCTTGTCTATTCAATCCCAAGTGTTTGTTCCGCAAAACACTTGGGTAATAGATTCTTGGAATTATTTCTAATAAGAATTTAAACGTTGAAAAATATTATGTTTTTTATATTCACGTTTTATAACTGTTAGAATTATTCTTAAACATTGTATTAGTCATAAACACAAAATAGATTAACTTTCTAGTTAACTCTAATAGTGTAAAGGGAACAACAAGTGGTATCAGAGCCTCTGGTTTATAAAATCTTTTAAACTAACCAAGAGTGCTCTAGGTTTTAAAACCAAGATCCTACTATAGCTGATATCAATGTACCCCAGCTAGTCGACAAAAAGGGTGGCATCTACTCCGCTGTTGCACCCAGACTTGAAGCTGGGAAATTTAGCAAATGGAAGAAGCGTATGATTTGCTATCTTAACGGTATGGAACCCTACAACATCACCTGTATCAGGGATGGCCCATTTGTCCCAAAGACAGCCGCAGGGCTAAACAAGCCTGAGGCCCAATGGACCATTGATGAGAGGAGGGTGGTCAATCAAGACCAACGCCTGAAAAGCATCCTTATATCATGTCTTCCTGATGATGTAATGGAATCAGTCATCAACTGTCTAACAGCCAAGCAAACTTGGGATGACTTGGTAAACAGCTTTGAGGGTCCCTCAGATACCAAGGAAAATAGGGTCATGGACCTTAAACTTGAGTATAATACTTTCAGGGCAAAAGACTCTGAAAGTCTCTCACAGAACTACACCAGATACAAGACTTTGATAAATGAATTATCAAATGATGGTGTTGTATTGTCCAAGCATGAGACAAATGTTGGCTTTGTCAACAGTCTCCCTGAGAAGTGGCTCAACTTCTCACAAGGCCTGAGGAATGCTAACCACATTCAGAACCTTGAGCTCCTTGTAATTTATGGGAAGTTTATCTATGAGGACAACTTGATCTCAAGGAGATACCCTGACTCAAAAGCTCTTGAGTCCAAAAAGGCCTTAACCTCCACACCCATATCAACTGCTTTCTATTCTAATGGTGTTGTGCAGGATATTCAAGAGGATTATTGATGAACTCAAATAAGTACATTTTATTACCATCATTTATCCTATTAATTTGACTTGTTTTACTATATTATGTATGAGGATTGATACTTAATCGTTTACTTTTGTAATTCTCAGGTAAAAACAAGCATTTGGTGAAACTTAGCGATTATGGACTAAAAACGGAGTAAAATGATCAAGATTGGAATTGGTTGTTGGAATGAAGAGAATGAAGACCACTGCCTGACTTTGAAGAATGCGCCGCATGGATTTATCCCATGTGCCGCATATGAAACTTTGGTCAACGAAGAATAACCAACTTGTTCTACTCCAGATGCACCGCATCTCACCTATTACATACGGCGCATCACTATCAAGATCTCACCAGATACGATCCAAGATTCGAGAGGACATGCGCCGCATCCAAAGATGAAGATACGCCGCATCTTCTGGCGGTGTACGAATATTCCTGAATATTATAATCTTGGACCCCACGCGAAGTTAAGTACATGCGCCGCATCTACTTACTAGATGCGCCGCATCTTACCCTCAGACAGAAACTATAAATACCCCAAGACCAGACGAATTCCAGAGCTTTTAGTGGGTGACATATATTAGATACGTGACCGAAGACCAGAAACCAAGGACGAATTCAGTCAAGGCAGCAGCACAAGACACACCCAAATCAAAGATACAAGAGCTGTAAGAAGGTGCTGCATGTGTTTAATTCATTAAGTAGTTTTGTTTTATTGTGTTAGTAAACTTTAATTCATCAAGATTGGTGGCTTGTGTAATGTGACAACGGAAAGGTTGCACTCCCTTAAAACTGCTTTCTCATCAATTAAAGTTTATATGTTAGTGTCTTTGGTGACTTTTATTAGTGCATTGATAACCTCTGTGGCTAGCTGAGCGTTGATCGGGTCGCCATGCCTCTGCCCTCGCCTGTTTATTAGATGCCTATGCATTCTATGGTCTGTAGAAAAGTAGGAGAAAGGTAAACGGGATAGTCATAAGTAATCATTAAGGGTTTACTCGCCGATAAGATTAGAACCAACGAGAAAGGACTTAATCTCGGTGCGTTGCATCGAACTATACACTTCATATAACACTAGCAATAAAACAAGTGACAAACTACTTATCATAAGGACAGCCCTCTTATTGTCTCGAGTATTTATCTGTGTACGTGTGTGCTACTTGCTGATTCGTGCCTATTGGTTTAGTTTATTATTTAATTGCAACCAAATCGTGCCAGTCTCTCAGGCTGAACCCCCTTGCGTTAGATTAGATTGTATAGCTAACTTAATATATTAAAATACTGATTAGAATAACTAGATAATACGTTCCACTCTTAGTGATCGACACTCTACTTACCATTATATTCATACTGACCAGGTACACTGCTCGTTAAGTGTGTGTGTTATTGATAAGTCGGCTAAATATAAATTTAAAACGTGAGTAGGCATTAAAACTGCTAAACCGCAACGACACATCACGCGCATCAAGTTTTTGGCGCCGCTGCCGGGGAGTGAATTGTTATTATCTGTTAATTTGATTAGTATTTTAATTAGGTTTTTAATTTTTTTTATCTAACCGCTAATTTTGTTGTGTATTAGATTAATTTGCATTCATTGTACTATTTTGCATATTTTCTGTTTTTGTGTGTTATTTGTTTGCTTTTATTTGTGTTTATTTTCGTGTGTTTTTATTTGTTTTATTTTTCGTATTTTTTGTTTTCTGCTATCGTTGTACTGAGCTAAATCGAACGATACGGCGCATCTGATTTCTCAGATACGGCGTATTGCGTTCAATTTTTATAAAATACAACGCGTTTAATTAATTCGATACGACGCATCTTTTCCCCAAGATACGGCGTATCTGTTTTTAATAAGAAAATTTTTCTAAGCGATAAAGTGATACGACGCATCTGCTTCAGCGGATACGGCGTATCTGTTTTTGATAAAATTTTTTCTAAACGTTAACGCCATACGACGCATCTGCTTTAGCGGATACGGCGTATCTATTATTTTAATTAAAAACAGTTTTCGAATTATTAAACAGATACGGCGTATCGAGTTTTTTTCGATACGGCGCATCTCCTGAATCAAAAGTCTTATATTTTGAAACGTAACGAAGATACGGCGCATTAACTTTTGTTAATACGACGCATTTAATTTTTTATAAATATCGATTTTTGATAATTAAAACAGATACGGCGCATTCTAATTCTAAAGCGGCGTATCTATTTTCTGAATAAAAGTCTGATTTAATTTTAACGATTATAAGATACGGCGTATCCAACTTTTTGGATACGGCGCATCGTCTGAAGATATCAGCTATTTGTATTCTTATATCCGTTTCTATATTCATTAATTTCTCTTCTAGCGAACAAATCCTACTGATGATTTTACCTTTGATGACAGATTTTGCTATGGAAGACATGTCAGTTAACGGATATCTTGCTAAGGAATGCTTGTTTTCAGATTCATTCAATGTGCTCATGATCGATGCAGATTTATTCTCTTGGGAGACCCCTCTTGAAGCTGCTTTTAAGGAATTCATGCGTTTATGCAACATTGATAAAGGGGTATTCTCTTATGATGTATTTGTGAGGTACACTGGAGATGAATTGTCGCTCTTATGGCCTATCATTAAATCCAAAGGATTGAACTGGACTACTATCGAAGAAGATGATGGGAAATTCTATCTTGCATACATGGACTCAAGCAACAAAAACTGTGGTGGAGGCAATACCCAAATCTCTTACATGCCTTATTCCGAACAGCACTGGGGATTGAACGAGAACTGTCTGGATGATGAAAGGATTTATGCTGTGGCGGAATTACTATTTCATGGAAAGTTGGTAAGATTAATGGACCTCTCCCTCCATGATTGGCTTGAACTTAAATATGGTAGTCCGGAATTCGCCCCTGCTAATGAAGTCAAGCAGATTATGACTTCGTGGTTGACACGTAGTTTTAAGGAGCAATTTAACGAGCTCATGGGGATAAGGAGGAATATGATTGGAAAAGCTTGCTTTGACGTTGACCATGATCCTAACGATGTTGATTTTTCAGAGTGGTTGGCTAGTAAGTTTAATAACCATAAGAGCATGGATCGAGCTACTAAGGATGCATTATGGGTATATTGGATGAGAGGTGAAGACGAAGAAGTAGAGAGCGACTATGGGTCGTCTCTTCATGATTCAACAGTCAATGAGGGCATTGAAGAACTTTTCAGAATTGACATTGATGTGTTCGATTATGAGACACCCTTGTGCAAGCAATTCAAGGAATTCAATTACCTCCTTCAAGTCGACGATGATGTGCTAACTGGAGATCTACCAGGATTTAAGACTTATGATGATTTCAAAAACACCTGGTGCTACGAATGGAATGACCAAGTACCATGGGTTTGGGATAAACCATGGGATGTTGAGCACATTAATCATACCTGTACACCCTTCGTTTACAAGGACGGGAGTAGTGTTTGGCCGACCTGTGATTATAAAAGTGACGAAACCTGTAATGGGGGAAGTATAATTGGGATGAAACGGGTTGGAAACGATGTAACCTTTGAAGATTATGAGTGGTACGATAATGTTGAAGACTGCCCACAAAAAGCGGAGGCTTTGCAAGAAAAGGGTAGAATTGAACGCTTGAAAGGACTTAAGGGAACATCGGATACTACTTTCTGGGATTGGGTGCATGAACAATTTGATGATTTTACGAAGCTTAGTCGACGGTTACAATGGGATTTGGAAAGAGAATGGGAGGCGATTCAAGACAATGAGTCATTAATTGATGAACTTGATGACTATCTGATTAAGGATCCTTATTTCGAGTTTGTTGATAAAGACAATGAAGAATTCACCAAAAGGAAGTGTCAACTGCTTGGGATTCCTTACAATGAGCCACCCATAATTATTTCTGAAAAATTTAAAATCATCAAATATTCTTTAGGTCCAGATGAAGAGTATACTGCGGCGAAAACAAAGAGTTATACTAGATTAAGTCGAACGGAAGAAAACGTCGCAATGATATACGGGAACATCTTTCGGATGAAGGAAGAAGGATGGACCGTGACAAGGACTAAATGAAGAGCTGAACGTGAGTCTAACTTGAAGACTCTGGAATAAAGACAAGTGCTTACCGGGAGACAACCCGGATTTATCTTTTAATTTTCTGTTTGTGTCGAGTCAGTCAGACCGCAGAGGATACGGCGCATCTCAATCCTGAGATGCGACGCATCTCCTGCAAATGGTCATATCTTACTTTATTTTATTTTTCTGCATTTATTTTTATTTTCGACTTTAAAACTTTTTATCAGTTTATTTTAATGCGGCGCATCCCTGGTTAAGGATGCGGCGCATCTTTTATTCTGATCCGTAATTATTCCAGGCTCAATACGGCGTATCTTCTTCCATAAGATACGGCGCATCGACTGACCTGATGATTTTCATTTTTAATTTTTATGTTTTATTTTTACCTAACTACTAATGTGTTATGCAAGTTTGAACCTTTCTTACCTTAGGTGTGTTTTGAAGCCTTGGTGGTATTATAGATTCCTGCATTTCATGTGGATACATCGAATATGAAGCTTAAACGTTCTAATCCACAAGGAAGATGATTTTTGCTCTAATACTAATGGAGGATCATACCGAGCAAATCTCAGGGGAGTTTTTCTGTTCTAATTCTTTTATTTTCAAGTTTTTAACCTTTTATACAAACAACGAGAACGTTGTTTAACTTAAGTGGGGGGATTGGAGAATTAGAACACTTAACACTTACTTGTCCTAAACTTTTCAAAATATGCTTAAAATGTGCTTAATATATCAAAATTTAAATTTTTTTTTAGCATGTTTTTGTTAAAGTCTAAGTTGCATAGCTGCACACATGACGTTATTTTCAAAAATTGTGATTTTTCAAAATTCACAAATCTATGAGTGTGCCGGTGACTTGTAAACTTTAGAACTTGGCTTGTATACTATTCGAGACCACCATAATAAGTATTATTTATATAATTGGAATGACTTGTCTAAATTGGTAAATTTCTAGGATTTCACCCAAATAGCCTATTATATGTTATGTGTTATTAACTAACTACACTGGTTAGTTAACCCCCGTATAAAACCATTTTGTTTTTCTCATTTTTAGAGTAAGATACCCCTAGAAAAACATTCAGAGCCATTCCTTTCGTTTCTTACACCTATGTTTAAAATGTTTCGTTACACCCTTACACCTTAGCCTACCCTGTAGATTAGAATCCGTGGTTGGTTAATTGCTATAGGCAAAGTGTGTTTCCTTACATTTCCTGTGTTCGCGTGCGTAATTCATTATCTATGGTTAGGTCAGGAAATTGCACAATGCAATTGGAGTGAAAGTAAATATTGTATATTTTTGAGTTTATTTTTCGTGTGTTTACTACTTTCACTATTACCGTTATTTCTGAAGTTATGAAAAGTATGGAAAAATTATCCAGAATTATCATTATAGTGATGTGGTGAAATTTTACACATCTATGTTTATGTTTATGTTTAAAAAAAAATAATAATAAATAAAAAAAAAAAAAAAAAAATCGAAAAAATGAGAAAAGAAAAAGAAAAAGAATAGTTGGATGTTTGATTTAACCAACGATGTAAAGTTATGTAAGTGGTCGATATCACCACTATTTGTTGTACTATATTTATGGATTGAAATGGGAGTTGGCAGTTATGGGAACGTCAACTAAGGTTTATTCTTTGATTAAGATCTTGTTGAGTATAATTCGTGTCTACCTAAAGCGTGTGTTTCAAGTGTTAAAGCGTGAGTTATTCAATGATATGAGTCTTATTCATGGGATGGTTGGGATAGTGATTAACCACACTTAGGATTTTAATTTATTTGTTTTGTTTATTTTTTATTTTTTACAACAATTTATATCCCAAATATTATCCATGCCCTATATTATTCTTTATCCAACCAAACCTTTGATTTATTGAGATTAGGGATTTGAGCAATCTTAAGTATCGTAGTCGTGGATTCGGCTATGTATTTATGATTTTGTCGCCCTTTTTGATATATTATTATTGGTGAAGTTTGGACCTATCTTTAGCCTATTCGAGTTAAGGATTTGAGCAATTGCAAGTATTGTGTTCGTGGATTCGATCATGTATTTGTGATTTTGCCGCCTTTTCTGGAATTTGAGATCGATAGAGATTAAGAATAATTAACCCTTAAGCCTAAAAACCCTTTTTACCGCTTTAGACTTGTTATTCCTTGGCTTTAGTGGGGGAGATGTGTATACTTGCCAAGCTTATGATAGAATATTCGTCGCGACTGGACAGTTAAACGATTAGATTTGCTTTTATCAAATTATTTTACTTTACTTCTAATTCGTTAAGTGTTTAGTTGTGTGATTATGACAAGGACGAATACATGCTTAAATATAAAAATAAATCCTAATATCTTTAGGATACATTTTCATAAGATTAATTCTAAGGTTTACTTGGGGACAAGTAAAGTTCAAGTGGGGGGATATTTGATGAACTCAAATAAGTACATTTTATTACCATCATTTATCCTATTAATTTGACTTGTTTTACTATATTATGTATGAGGATTGATACTTAATCGTTTACTTTTGTAATTCTCAGGTAAAAACAAGCATTTGGTGAAACTTAGCGATTATGGACTAAAAACGGAGTAAAATGATCAAGATTGGAATTGGTTGTTGGAATGAAGAGAATGAAGACCACTGCCTGACTTTGAAGAATGCGCCGCATGGATTTATCCCATGCGCCGCATATGAAACTTTGGTCAACGAAGAATAACCAACTTGTTCTAATCCAGATGCGCCGCATCTCACCTATTACATACGGCGCATCACTATCAAGATCTCACCAGATACGATCCAAGATTCGAGAGGACATGCGCCGCATCCAAAGATGAAGATACGCCACATCTTCTGGCGGTGTACAAATATTCCTGAATATTATAATCTTGGACCCCACGCGAAGTTAAGTACATGCGCCGCATCTACTTACTAGATGCGCCGCATCTTACCCTCAGACAGAAACTATAAATACCCCAAGACCAGACGAATTCCAGAGCTTTTAGTGGGTGACATATATTAGATACGTGACCGAAGACCAGAAACCAAGGACGAATTCAGTCAAGGCAACAGCACAAGACACACCCAAATCAAAGATACAAGAGCTGTAAGAAGGTGCTGCATGTGTTTAATTCATTAAGTAGTTTTGTTTTATTGTGTTAGTAAACTTTAATTCATCAAGATTGGTGGCTTGTGTAATGTGACAACAGAAAGGTTGCACTCCCTTAAAACTGCTTTCTCATCAATTAAAGTTTATATGTTAGTGTCTTTGGTGACTTTTATTAGTGCATTGATAACCTCTGTGGCTAGCTGAGCGTTGATCGGGTCGCCATGCCTCTGCCCTCGCCTGTTTATTAGATGCCTATGCATTCTATGGTCTGTAGAAAAGTAGGAGAAAGGTAAACGGGATAGTCATAAGTAATCATTAAGGGTTTACTCGCCGATAAGATTAGAACCAACGAGAAAGGACTTAATCTCGGTGCGTTGCATCGAACTATACACTTCATATAACACTAGCAATAAAACAAGTGACAAACTACTTATCATAAGGACAGCCCTCTTATTGTCTCGAGTATTTATCTGTGTACGTGTGTGCTACTTGCTGATTCGTGCCTATTGGTTTAGTTTATTATTTAATTGCAACCAAATCGTGCCAGTCTCTCAGGCTGAACCCCCTTGCGTTAGATTAGATTGTATAGCTAACTTAATATATTAAAATACTGATTAGAATAACTAGATAATACGTTCCACTCTTAGTGATCGACACTCTACTTACCATTATATTCATACTGACCGGGTACACTGCTCGTTAAGTGTGTGTGTTATTGATAAGTCGGCTAAATATAAATTTAAAACTTGAGTAGGCATTAAAACTGCTAAACCGCAACGACACATCACGCGCATCAATTATGAAGAAGAAATTGATGAAAGGACTAGTGAGGAGTACCTGAACGACCTGAACTTGGAATTCCAAGAAAGGGCACTCCTTGCTAGTTCAAGACGTTTCATCAAAAGAAATCAGTCCAACTTTACAAAACCAAAAGCAAATGAGACCACTGAATGCTTTAAATGTGGTAAAAAGGGTCATTTTGCTAGGGAATGTTATTCTAAAACTATCTCAGAACCCTCTTACAAATTCTCAGGAACTAGAAAGTTTCAACCTAAAATGTTTCAGTCCACCCAACAATTTCAAAACAAGGGTCAAAAGGATTTTGAAACAAAATATAGAAATATCAAAGCTAAACTTGCACTTCTTGAAACTAACCCCATATTGCCTCAGGCTGCTCAAACATCTAAACCTATTCAGACAAAGAACAAGGTATTAGTAGCTGAAGCATATGATTGGGATGATGAAGAGGTTTCCTCAGATGAGGAAATAAGAGTTAGTGCACTGATGGCACTTTCTGTAGAGGATCAGGTGGCTGTGGGAAAAAGCCATGCTAGAAATGGAGAGTGGGTCAACATCACCATGAAGAAGGTAAATACTTTACTTTCTATAGATGATGATTCTGATTGGCAGTCTTACATGAATTATATTTGTGTTGATTTAAAGTTTGTTGAGGAACAAAGGCTTAACCTGTTTTCAAAATATAACAATATTGTGTCAGAATTGAACAAATGTAGAGATGAACTGCTTGTACTAAATCAAGCCAAACTAGAAACAATAACTCTACAAATTTAGAACACTGAGATTTTGAAACAAAACCAAGCCCTTCAAACTGAACTTAACAAAGAAAAGGCTGTCATCCAAAGCTGGACCAGGAAGAACCCCAAGGTTTTTGACACTGTGGGATTAATCTCTTAGAAAACCATTGGAATTGACCCTCTTATGGTTGATCCAAATGTGTGTCATAATGAAATAAACTTTGTTCCAGCTGGCATATCTTTTGAGCAAGAATTGCTTCCCAAGTCAAATGACTGGATTGTCAGGGACAACCCAGTCAGTAAGTTACCAAACTTTGAGACTGGAAAGATCTTGCTTCCTAAAAGTCAGGCTTTGAAAAATATGCTTGGACTTACTGAACAACTCAGTAAGCTTGAACTCACTGAACAACTCAGTATCACTGAGTTTGTGAATGAGTCTGAATCAGAATCATACGCTCCACTTCCTCCACTAAATACCCTTCAGGGTGCTGCACCTAACTTAGGCGTCCCACCAATGGTCTTCTCACCACACTCTCCTAAAGAGAGATCAGGAAGGGGAACAACCATCCTGAAGAGAGCAAACCTTGATGTCTCAGTAAATACTGATGACTCATCAACTTCAGTCCCTTCTGAAGTAACAACCCAAAGCCCTGACTCAAAATTTGATCAGTTGGCTGAAATGGTCAGGAAGCTAGGAGAGAAGATTGCATCTTCTGAGAAATCTTCTCAATCCAAGATGGAACAAAAACCAGCTTCCTCAAAGACCAAACCCAAACCCACAAAACCCCTGAAAAGATGTGACCTGTGCAACTATACAAATCATCTCACTGATGATTGCTATAGAGTCCTTTATTGCATGATTTGCAAAAAGGAAGATCACAGGACCTCTGATCATAAAAAATGCTCAGTCATGTCAAACTTTTCAGGACTTAAGGCTCAGTGCCTGAACTACCCAACAGAAGCAAAAAGCCAAGCCTTTTCCACCTTGCCCATTATGTGGATTCAATGACCATCATCCTGAGGATTGTCAAATTGACAAACACTGTGAATCTAGTGGAAGTTCCACTCAGAAATCCTCAGGAAAAGAGAAGGTCATTCAGTCAAGAAGAGGAATGAAACAATCCTCTCAGACTACTGAGGCTACCCCTGCAACTAAATGCAAAACATGTGGTAGCTCAGTCCACTCAACCTCTGACCATGAATCAATTAATACTTTCATAAAGACCTACAATACCAAACCCTCCATGAAATGGAGTCCTAGAAAGAACTGACCCAGTTTACTATTTGTGCAGAGGCATGCCAGGGATCCTGTTTGGCATCTAGATAGTGGATGTTCAAGGAGCATGACTGGTGTTAAGGAATGCCTGCACAAATATGTGGAAAAATCAGGACCCAAAGTGATATTTGCTGATAATTCATCATGTCTCACTGAAGGCTATGGTTCAGTAAACTGCAATGGTATTGTCTTTACTAGGATAGCAAATGTAAATGGTCTTAAGTGTAATCTGATCAGTGTCAGTCAACTATGTGATGCAAAATACATAGTTCAGTTTGATGATAAGCAAGGAACCATCTTCAATGCAAATAAGGAAATTGTCCTCATTGCACCAAGAAGACAAGATGTTTATGTATTAGACATGTCCAGTCTAACTCAGGATGGAACTTGTCTCTTTGCTAAGGCCACTGATACACTCAACTGGCTTTGGCATAAGAGACTCACCCACCTGAACTTTAAGAACATTAACAATCTTGTAAAACAAAACAAGGTCCTTGGCTTACCATCTCTTGTGTTTTCAAAGGATAAACCATGCTCAGCTTGTGAAAAAGGTAAACATCACAGAGCATCCTTTAAAACCAAAACCAACTTTTCCATCAGGAACTGCCTACATCTTCTCCATATGGATCTATTTGGACCTATCTGTCCAAGGTCTATTAACCATGAGAAGTATACTCTGGTCATAGTGGATGAATACTCTAGATACACTTGGGTATTCTTCCTGATCAAAAAGAGTCAGGCAGCTGAAACAATCATGTCCTTTGTCAGGAACATTGAAAATCAAAATGATATTAAGGTCAAACAGATTAGAACTGACAATGGGACTGAGTTCAAAAATTATGAACTTGAATGTTTCTGTGATGAGAAAGGTATTTCCCAAAACTTTTCCTCTCCTTACACACCTGAACAAAATGGTGTTGCTGTAAGGAAGAATAGAACACTCATTGAAGCTGCCAGGACAATGCTATATGGATCAGTCCTTTCCAACCATTTTTGGACTGATGCAGTCAAAACTGCCTGTTATACACAAAACAGATCCATAATTGTCAAGAGACATAGGAAAACCCCATATGAGCTATTCAAAGGAAGAATCCTTGACATCAGCTACTTTCATGTCTTTGGGTGTCCTGTGTTTATTCATAATCACAAGGATCACTTAGGAAAATTTGATGCAAAGGCTGATGATGGATACTTCCTGGGATACTCACTTGTCTCAAAAGCCTTCAGAGTGTTCAACACAAGGAGACAGCAGACTGAGGAAACATTTCATGTTACCTTTGATGAGAGCACTGATGCAATCAGGTTCTCAACTGCCTCAGTAGAAGAGATAGGAATTGATAACTCTTCAAGATATCCTCCTGATGAATATCTTCCTGAAAACAATCCTTCTACTCAGTATCAAGATGATGCTGACCTCTCCTATTACATAATCCCTCACAACCTACCTAACCCAACCATCACTGAGTTTGTTGAGGCACATGCAAACACTAATGAAATTAATCAGTCTGTTCAAAATACTCAAGAACCAAACAATCTCAGTGAGCTGGTAGACACTCAAGATCCAATCAATGATCATGTGTCTACTCCAGAACCAACCCCTCTACCCAATCAGGGCTCCACAAGTTCAAATCAGTATCCAGGACCTCAAGAAAGTTGGACTAGGTCTCAGGACATCGAACTTGTCAATATCATTGGAGAGCCTTCTGAAGGCATGCTCACCAGGAGCATGGCTGCTAGTCTAAGAGCAGCCTCAGCCAATGAATGCCTATTTGTGGACTTTATTTCCACAATTGAACCCAAAAGTGTTAAAGAAGCACTTACACATCCAAGTTGGGTTCAGGCCATGCATGATGAACTAGAACAATTTGACAGAAACAAGGTAATGACCTTGGTCAAATGTCCTAAGAATGTCTCAGTCATTGGCATGAAATGGGTATTCAAAAACAAAACTGATGAAAATGGCATAGTCATTAAAAACAAAGCCAGACTTGTAGCCAAAGGCTATAATCAACAAGAAGGCATTGACTATGAAGAAACATTTGCACTAGTAGCAAGGATGGAAGCCATCAGGATCTTCCTTGCTTTTGCTACATACATGAACTTCAAGGTGTACCAAATGGATGTTAAAAGTGCATTCTTAAATGGATCACTGAAAGAAGAAGTTTATGTTCAGCAACCTCCTGGATTTGAAAGCAATGAGTCTCCTGATCATGTCTGTAAGCTTAACAAGGCCCTTTATAGACTGAAGCAAGCTCCCAGGGCATGGTATGAGACTCTCTCAGCCTTCTTAATCCAAAACAAATTTGTCAGAGGCAAGATAGATAACACATTGTTTATCTATAAGACAAATACTGATGTCATACTAGTACAAGTGTATGTTGATGACATCATCTTTGGCTCAACAAGTTTCAAACTTTGCAAACAATTTGAAAAACTAATGGCAAAGAAGTTTGAAATGAGCATGATGGGAGAACTGACATACTTCCTTGGTCTACAGATCAAGCAGACTGATAGAGGAACCACTATCAGTCAAGAGAAGTATGTAAAGAAACTACTGAAGAAGTATGATCTCAGTGACTATGCCACAGTCAAAACTTCCATGGTTCCCCCAAACAACCTTGGTCCTGATCTAACTGGTAAACCAGTAAATCAAACTCTCTTTAGAGGAATGATAGGATCACTGATGTATCTACTTGCATCAAGGCCTGATATCCAATTCTCAGTATGTCTATGTGCCAGATATCAATCTAACCCAAGAGAATCTCATATCACTGCTGTGAAAAGGATATTCAGGTACCTGAAAGGCACTCCTAACCTTGGACTATACTATCCAAAGTGCTCAGTACTTGATCTTAAAGGATACTCAGACTCTGACTATGCTGGATGCAACATGGACAGAAAAAGCACCTCAGGCTCTTGTCAAATACTTGGTGGGAAACTAGTCTGTTGGAGTGCTAAGAAGCAATAATCAGTTGCCTTGTCCTCAGCTGAGGCTGAATATATTGCAGCAGCTAGTTGCTGTGCAAATGTACTCTGGATGAAAAGTCAACTCAGTGACTATGGAATTCAGTATAAGATGGTACCCATCTTTTGTGATAACACAAGTGCAATTGCAATCTCAAACAACCCTGTTCTTCATCAGAGAACAAAACACATTGATATTAGATATCATTTCATCAGGGACCATATCATGAATGGTGACATTGAATTACACTTCATTCCTACTGAATATCAGTTAGCTGATATCTTCACCAAACCTTTGGATGAACCAACTTTCACAAGACTGAAAGCTGAATTAGGAATGTTGGATATAGAGAATCAGTCCACTGATTGATTCCTACCAACTGAAGTGTAAATTCTTAAAATCTCAGGTCCCTGACTCAATGTGTACATCAGTGAAATAATATCACTGAATCCTCAACCTCAGAAACTAAACCCAAGTTCCTGAAATCTTTAGGGTTCAGGAACTAAACCCAAGTTCATGAATCCTTGTAGCTCAGGAATCATTCCTTATTCCTGAATCATCAGTGACTAATCCCAAGTCCCTGAAAACCATCACTGAATGAATAGTCATTCAGGGCCCTGATAAGAGACATTAAATACTGAATTAAATGCTCTAAGTATCTAGTTAGTAAATGTCCGAGGTTGGTAACTGAACTCATATTTAATTCAAGAATATTTGTTCTTTTTGCCTTTCTGGCTTCCACCTCTGGGCCACCACATTCCCACTTGGCATTAAATGCCTCTCCAATCACATTACAAATATGTGATGACTCATCTCTACAAATTACACTTTTGCAGAACTGCTCAACTGTTCACTTCGACTGTTGCGCCAAACCAAGAAAGTGGAGTGTTGGCATTAAATGCGGATCCCAAAACATATTATTCAAAACAATTTCCAATAATTCTTTTTGAATAAATTATGATCGCTCAAATGTCTAAAACACCCCCATCTCCACTTCCCTATAAATAACCCATCCAAAAGAAACACACACACACATGTTTTTGTAGAACTTAAGCAAAACTCTGCCATTTTAATTCTCAAAAAAACAAATTGTGTGTGTATTCTTAAGCTTTAGAAACCTTAGTCAAACCCAGACTTACCCACAAATGGCTTCTTCTAGAGCTATAGCATACGCCCCCAATGTGGAATTCCTCACTGGGGACGTTGACCTAACAAAGAACAATGTGGTAGAAAATTTCTCTTATCCACAAAGCTATCCAGCCTACAAGAACGTTATGAAATTTCTTCGTAATTGTTTTCTTGCAAAGGCTTTCACCCACACCCCCTCAGTCATCTACCATGACTATTTGAGGGAATTCTGGTGCACGGCTGTGGCTACCAGCCCCAAAGACACCAAAGAGTCAATCATCACCTTCACGGTGATGAATGGGAGCAGAACCCTATCCTTTGACTACTCAACCTTCATCAAAGCCACATGCCTTGACTTTGCTGAAGCGTTTTCACCCAACCCTACTGATCAGGACATAAAGAATGAACTGATCTTTCTAGCACCCCATGACCCCAGACGTCCTACAACGTCTGCGGGAGGCTTATTGGAGAAGGCTTCAGTAGTCAAAACATGGTTCCATCCTATTTGGAGGATACTGATGACATTTGTCATTCAGGTCCTGGGTGGAAATAAATCCTCTACGGAACAATTGAACTCATCACAACAATTGATGTTGTTCAGTCTCCTTGAGGGTACAAAAATTGACATCAGAGGAATAATCTTCCGAGACCTTGTTGCTAAGCTCTCAGGAAAACATAGGCAAAGGCATATGTCCTATCCTAGATTTGTTTCCTGTGTGCTTCAGGACCTACTTGGTTCTGACTATGTGAGGCCTGATGCAGAAGGTACGAAGCCTGACGTCCTGCACAAGTCAAA
Organism: Artemisia tridentata subsp. tridentata; assembly: GCA_021014915.2. Lineage (NCBI taxonomy): Eukaryota > Viridiplantae > Streptophyta > Magnoliopsida > Asterales > Asteraceae > Artemisia > Artemisia tridentata. The sequence goes on along the minus strand of CP139504.1, from coordinate 181,835,629 downwards.
CTTCACTAGTAGCATCAGTGAGGTTACACATATTGCCCTGACTGAATACATGCAATCAGTCATTCAGGGTAATGACGCTATCTCACCAGTTCCTTCACCGACCAAAAAGGTGAAGAAGACAAAGAAGGGTCAGTCCAGCCAGGTGGTTAGACCCAAGCCACTCGCCACTGAGACTGATCCTCAAAACCAACTCAACCTTAAAAAGAGGTTGAAAAAGGCCGAGACCTCTGAGACCCTCTTGACCTTAAAACAAAGGCCAACGGAGGTCACTGAGCAATCATCCTCAGTGACCTCGGGCACACCCCTTCCACATGGTTCAACTGACATAAACAAGTCAGAGGGATCAGGAAGCATTCCCCCCTCACATCCCGATGAAGGAACTGTCAAAAAACAATCAGTTCCCAAGGGAGGAAAGGGTTCTAAATCCTCGGTAAGGCAGCACTACCTTACTGAGAAGGGGACCCACAAACATTCACATCCCGCTAACGTTCCTGAGCAATCACCCTCAGGATCTCAGGGAGAAAAGGACCCTAAATCCCCTGAAGGACAGCACAATCCTGATGGGAAGGGGGTCCACAAACTTTCACAATCAGTACCTAGTGATACCACTAAAAAACACCCATCAGTGGTTGAAGGTGCTAAGGGGGACAAAGATTCAGAGGGAAAGAAACAACCCGCTGATACGGAACCCATAAACCCCTCAGGCGGTCCAATTCTCTCAGGAACTGCCCCCAAAAGCCAGGCTGGTGTTACCCCAGTTATTATGGCTAGTCAGGCTGAGCAAACCCACTCAGTTATTATGACAACGGGGTCAGGACCTGACCAAACCAAAGGCGAGTCTTTTTATAAAGAGGAGCCGGTTGAATTTTTGGGTATTGAGTCCATGGGGGACTTTCAGGCTTTTATTGAGTCTGATGAAGAGCTCAGGGAAGAGAGTGAAGAGGAAATTTTTGAGGCAGGTGAGGATATGGAAACTGATGTACAACCTGAACAACCTGAACAATCACATCAGTCATCTCCACGCCAAAGTGAAGAGTCAGGTTCTCAATCTTCTGATTCTTCTGATACTGGGGACATCCTCCAAAAGTATGATGACTCTCTTCCCCTCACTGAAAGAAAATTGGTCAAATTCCTACTAAAGACCAATAGAGCTCTTTTCACTGGTCTCACTGAAGAGATGTTTGATCATCACACTGAAGCTGCTGTTCACTATGCCAACCTAAAGGCAGATGTTGAAAGTTTTCATGATGATGTGATCGAAATACACTCTGACACCAATTACTCCCTGACAGCTATTGATCTTCACTTCCAGAAGTTCAATCTCACTCTAGAAGGCATTACCAAAAGCCTTGGAACCATTCAAACAGCTGTCAAGGATGACCCCGTACTCAACAAGAAGGTCCTTCAGGCTGCTGAGACTTACCAGAAGCAATCAGCTGAAATCAATGATCTTCTCAGCTTACTGAAGGATTCTAAGATTCAGGGTCTTACATCTTCATTGGACTCAATCAGGACTTCCTTGGGTCTTCAGGAAAAACATCTGGGTACTTGGGCACAATCTTCAACATCTTTGGCATGGTCTCTTGGGTCAAGGATGTCAGGCATCGAAGCTTCTCAGGCATCTCTGGCGGATCAGATCTCAACTCTTTAGAAAGATACCTCGGACATAAAATCAATGATGACTGAGATCTATCAGGCTTTCAAGGGTCCTGATGCTCCAGTGGCTCCAACTCTTGCTATAACCATGGCTCAAGCAACAGTTGAGGGGGAGAAAGACACTGGAGTCCCTGAAGCTTCCACCCAGAAACCTCCTTCTCCTACTTCTCACACTGAAGGGGAGATTCCTGAAGCTTCTTCCACCCATCAAGATAAAGGCAAAAACATACTCACTAATCCTGAGCCTCAACCAGCACCGATCTCAGTAGCAAAGGATCCTGAATCACCACTCAGGATCCCGTATGACATTGATGGAGTTCTTCACCACTTCTCAGCTGATGAACTCAGTGCTTACCTAGAGGAAGAGGAAGCAAAGAAGAAGTTAAAAGAGGAAGAAAAGGTGAGCAAGCCTGCTATCATTAAGTTTGTTCATGAAGAGGCTGAGAAGATTGGTCTTGAGGCTAAGGATCTTTCAGGAAGAGAGGGTGGTATGACCTTTGTAAAGGCTCAGACTGAGGAGATGATCACTCTCAGGAAGAAAAGGGAGGAAAGGAATCAAAGGGCTGAAGAGATCAGGAAGAACAGGATTAAGAAATATCAGTGGTATATGACTAACAGGTTGAAGCCAGAACCAATCACTGATGTTCATATTCATCGAAACACCAATCCTGCCATTGTCACTGTTTACAGAGGGGCTGACATGAGAAACTTTGATGTTCATAACCCCTTCAGATTCGCTGACTTTGGGATCACAGAATTGGATGAGTTGGGTCCATTAATAGCAAAGAAATCAAATGTTGTGGTCCCTAGCCTGTTGAAGTCCTTGAGTCTGAGATACGAAAGATTGACAGCTGCACCTCAGGAACTTGGCACTCCATCTCTTCTTCCTGATTCAGCACAACCAGCTCCCTCTCAGTCTTCTTCAAGGAAAAGAAAGAAGATAGAAGCTGAGCCTGAGATCAAGATTCCTGGTCTTGACTGCAATAGGGCTCTCCCTGAAGGTGTTCCTTTCAGGAACAATGTGGTTATTGAATAACCTGAAAGAGGTTTGTTCTTCATTGATGAGTTCGGTGACCAAGCCTTCCAAATATGGAGTGATATCGATATGTCAGGGATCAAAGCAATGCTTGGTTTTCTAATGATGGCCTTTCCACTCAAGAGTCTTGAAAATGTGAAGTTTTGTCAAGATCTGAAAAGGAAAATCCATGAGCACCCTGACCAACAAGAGCTGCAGTCAAAGAAGCCCAAGCTTGAAGCCCTTGGTATTAAGTTGAACTGATTGATCTGCCTGAATACCCGCCACTATCCCTTTTGTACTTAGTTTTGATAGGACTTGTAATAATATCAATAAGATGATGTTTTTTATTATTTCAGTGTCCTTATTTACATTCTAGTACATTCAGTATGAGTAGAAGTCTTTAGCTCACTCATATCTGATCAAAACACTTAGGAATAATTTATATCCAAATAGGGGGAGATTGTTGGGTCATGAAAAACCCAAGAATGCTTAAAACATGATTTGGACCCAAATTAACTAAGTGTTAACTTAAACCGAGAACAATTCAAGTCACTGAGAGAACAGCCTCTCAGTGAGTCATCTTCAGGATGCTTAAGGCGAATTCAAGTAGAAGGACTCACTTCTCAGGAAGGCGGTACTCCCTGAGTAGGACTTAAGCCAAAGAAGAAGATGATGGTTCAGTGAGTATTGGACATGAACTCACTGAACCCCAGTCTCCTCAACAACAAAGTGATTGAAGACTAAGGAACCAACGCCTGAAGAAAAGGCGGGAACAATAGGGAAAAGATCTGAGAAGATAAAAGTGTCAGACCAAACACTCTTCTCTTGTCAGATCCAACCTTCCCTATTGCGGCTAAAAGTCATGGAGTGTCAGCCAACAACTCCCAAAGTCTTATTAGCCCTTTCCTATTGGTTCTTGGAAATGACAATTACTATTTGTAATTGTCAGACACGCAACCTCAACAACTTGTATTATTTTTAATCACTTATACTTAGATTACTTGTGTATAAATAGATCAGATGGGAGAGAAGTTAAAGTGTGCTTTGTACATTAAAAGCTTAGAACTTTTACAAAGTAACTTCTCTCCTACAAAGAGTATACAACTCACTGAGATAGCTCAGTGGGTATATTGTTACCACTCAAGCAAAACTTGAGTTTCGATAGGAGACACCCCATACCCTTGCCTATTCAATCCCAAGTGTTTGTTCCGCAAAACACTTGGGTAATAGATTCTTGGAATTATTTCTAATAAGAATTTAAACGTTGAAAAATATTGTGTTTTTTATATTCACGTTTTATAACTGTTAGAATTATTCTTAAACATTGTATTAGTCATAAACACAAAATAGATTAACTTTCTAGTTAACTCTAATAGTGTAAAGGGAACAACAATAACTAACCAACAATAGTAACGAATACCATGTAGTACCATCCATGAAGAGCAGCAGGATTCCAAAAATGACTAACAGTAGTAATCGATACCAAGCAGTAGTAAAAATGAAGAACAGTTCTATGGTTGAGCAGTAGTAACCATGTATGAATCAGTATTATCTTCCAATCAGTGTCAACATGATAACTACTTCAATCAAACTTTTCACACAAACTTGAACTCGAACTCTTAGCTTCATTTTCTTTAGACTCACAAAAGAATATTGTCGTTCGAATTACCATGTACCATAACACTACCTTCCAAGTCATATCACCTTGATCATGCACAGAAGCTTTAAGAAAGTTCAAATTCAGATTAGGTTGGGCCATTAGATGAGTCCAAATCAGTGGAAGTCAACTACATCCATGTAACCCATCACCATCATTCATCATGATAACATCAACTGCTAGAACATATATTAACAATTAGCAGTACTAAAAACCAAGAGCGGCATTAAAAACCTTCTAGCAGCATTAAAAACCAATCAGCAGCTTTAAAAAAAAAAACTTCTAGCAGCATTAAAAACCAATCAGCAGCTTTAACAAAAAACTTCTAGCAGCATTAAAAACCAAGCAGTATTAACGTGATATCAACAAGCAGTATTAACTTGATAACAAGCAACACTAAAAACAACGAGTAGTATTAACTAAGATGGAGCAGTATTAACGTATAAGGAGCAGCAGTAACTCGATTAATCGATTATATAATCATACAGAAATCGATAATGATAACTCCATCATGAGAATTTAGAGTTTGCACTTGTCTCATTACCAATAGATCACGAACCAAAAACCCCACAGAAACCCTAATCGAGTAGCTGGAATATCTTAACGGATCATCACAAGACACCAAAAACTGCATTCCAAGACTGCCATAAGTTGTTATCTCTCGAACCCATAAAACAATCGAACATAAACAGCAGCAGCTAGCACGATCAGAGAATAAACACGAAACCCTAAAAAGAATTTGATCGCACCAGCAATAAAGAAACCCCTCGTATATGATCTCACTTTTTGTTCCAGGTTTAAATTATCAATCGATGTAGGGGTAAAAACCTGATCGTATCAGCATAAACTTTGTGTGCACCACGTATGCAACCTTACACTAGTTCGTAATCACAATACAAACTCTCACAAGAGTTTACTTACATATGGCATAGAATCCAATCCCAAAATTAAGGTTTCGTTAAACATTTACAAACCTTAACGTATTAAAAACAAGTCGCAGCAGCATTATCATGAGGATTTAATGTATACCTTCAAAACCAAGAACCTTAACACGCTTAAAATCTGAATTTAATCAAAATGATTCTCCTAACCAACTTCCAGAATGAATCGCCAAATCAAAGAAAAACAGGAAGATTGAGAACCATAAAAACCCTAATTAGCGATTTCATCAGAAACCCTAAAAACCGATTATACCTTTATCCAAAGCTGTTGTCATCGATAACAAGATTAGGGCATGAATTTAAAGCATAATAATAACCCAAAATTGACTTCCATGATGAATACAATCGACAGAAAACGAGAACAAGGAAAGTCGATATAAGAAAAACCCTAAACAATCGATAAATCTGAAAAACCCTAGAAAACGCTCATGCCTTTTCCAAAATTGTTTCTCTTCGACAGTAAACCTTGAAAATCCTAGATCAAGAGTAACCTTCCTCTGATACCAATTGTGAAGATCGTTCTAAACTGATCTAGGATTAATAATAACAAAGATAACAAAGATTGTACAACATAATAAACATAAACACAATGTTATTAACAAGGTTTTACATATATCAGCCCCAATTCTATTTGATCATGATAGAACGTGTTGCCAACTGTAACAAGGATCAAAGGACACCGATGATCTTGGAGCTAGAACCAATCTCAAGTGGTGAGATCGGTGATGTGTTCCTAAAACATGATTAACACATACATAAACAATGTCTAGGGATCTCTTTATATATAGAGTCCTTCTAGACTTACAAAGGAAACCTAATTATATTAGGAAACTAAATCTTTCCTAATATTTGATCTTTATCTTTTGCAACAAGTCTTCTAGAATCCTCCATCTTCTAGAATTCCAACATGTCGATCTTAGTCCTTTTGTTATCATCAAATCAATAAATCCCAACACAAGTTTAGCTAACTGATCAAATTTTGAATCAGTGTCATTGATCTTTTCTTCACTAGGGACTGAAGGAGTGGAAGATTCAGTAGGAACTGAGTCTTCTTTAGGGTGATCATTTGAGGGTCTTTTCAAAAAATTTCTTCCCAATCCACATTTCTCTTTTGAAGAGTGTTGGGAGTAGACAAGGGGTATGAGGTCTGAACTAGGTGAGGCACCTTGAAGAGTCTTTAATGGTGATAAGGTTGTTTGTGATTTTGATTCAGACTCATTGATGGACTCAGTATGACTAGGTTCATCTGTAAGTCCAAGTATATCCTTGATAGCCTGACTTTCAGGTTGCAAGATTTTTCCAGTGTTGAAATTAGGCAACTTACTATCAGGGCTGACTCTTTCAACCCAGTCACTGGATTTTGGTTTTAATTCTTGTTCAAAGGTAATGCAGCAGGAGTGAAAACAATTTCACTTTTGTTCTCATTTGAAGACTCAGTGAGTTGATCTTCTCCTAGTATTCTTTTCTTGGTACTAGGAGTAAGAATGTGGTCAGCCTCATAAACTCTAGGGTTTTTAGTTGTCCAATTCTCAATAGTGAGTCTTTCTTTCTTAAGTTCTTCTTGAAGAGCATGATTTTGTTTTACAAGTTCAGTGTTTTGAATTTGAAGTGTGAGAGCTTCAAGTTTTGATTGTTTTAATGCAAGAAGCTCATCTCTACACTTTTTTAATTCTAAAGCAAGTTTATTATACTTAGAAAACAGATTTAATTTTTGCTCTTCAACAAACTTAAGATCTACATTAATATAGCTCAAATAAGATTGCCAATCAGAATCATCATCCATAGAGAGTAGAATGTTTACCTTTCTCATAGTGATGTTGACCCATTTACCATTTCTTGCATGACTTTTACCAACAGCCAGCTTGTCATCTTCAGAAAGTGTCATCAGTGCACTGACTTTTACTTCATCATCATCTGAGGAGACATCTTCCTCATCCCAATCAAAATTCTCTGCAACTAGCCCTTTGTTTTTAGCCTGAAAAGGTTTGGTGGCTTGAGTTGCCTGAGGTATGGAAGGAGCTGCCGCAAGGAGAGCAAGTTTTGCTTTAGCTTTTTTATACTTAGCTTCAAAATCTTTCCGAACTTTTTGCTCAGTTTTGTTTTGAAAGTTTTGAGAAGACTGAAGCATTTTTGGTTGAAACTTGCTAAATCCTGAGGAAGAACTATTTCCTGAGAATTTATAAGAGGGTTCTGAAGTTGTTTTAGAGAAATAGTCTTTTGTAAAGTGACCTTTTTTTACCACATTTAAAACATTCAGTGTTTTCATTTGCTTTAGCACTTGAAAAGTTTGACTTGTTTCTTTTAATAAAACGTTTAGAGAGCCCTTTCTTGAAATTCAATTTTTAAATCATTTAGGTACTCCTCACTGGACCTCGCGTCAGCCTCATCATCTGAATTTTCTTGAAAATCCTGCACAACACCATTTGAAAAGAATGCAGTTGATATAGGTGCAATAGTCAGGGCCTTTTTGGTTTCTTGAGCTCTTTTTGAATCAGGATATCTCCTAGAGATTAAGTTGTCTTCATAGACAAACTTCCTATATATTTCAGGGAGCTCAAGGTTTTTAATGTGATTTGCATTTCTAAGACCTTGAGAGAAGCTTAACCGCTTCTCAGGAAGACTGTTGAAATAATTAATTTCATGCTTAGACAAGGTGACACCATCATTGGTCAATTCATTTAGAAGGGTTTTATAACGGGTATAGGTCTGAGAGAGACTTTTAGATTCTTTTGCCCTGAAAGTGTTATACTCAAGTTTTAGATCTATGATCCTATTTTCCTTGGTATTTGAGGGACCTTCAAAGCTGTGAACCAAGTCAGTCCAAGTTTGCTTGGCAGTTGGACAGTTAATGACTGATTCCATTATATCGTCAGGAAGACATGATATAATGATGCTTTTAAGGCGTTGGTCTTGATTGACAACCCTCCTCTTATCAAGAGTCTATTGAGCTTCAGGTTTGGGTACCTTCAGTAGTTTTAGGGACAAATGGAACACCATTAATATAATTAATGTAGTAAGGTTCCACTCCTGTTAAGTAGCAAAGCATGCGATTTTTCCACTTATTGAATTTTCCAGCTTCTAGTTTAGGAGCAACAGCTGAACAGCTTCATCCTTTTTTATCAACTAGCTGGGGCACATTCCTTTCAGCCATGGTAGGATCTTGATTTAAAAAACTTTTGAGTCTCTGTTTTGAAAGAGTTTTATAAATCAGAGGCTCTGATACCACTCGTTGTTCCCTTTACACTGATAGTGTTAACTAAAAGGTTAAACTAATCGTGTTCCATGGTAAAGTAATGTATTTAAATGACTTTGTTAAAAGATAAAACGTAAAGTAAAAGACACAAGGTTTTTCAACGTTTAATTCTATTTGCAATTAACAAAGAATTATACCCAAGTGTTTGTGGAATAACACATGGGATTGAAATGACAAGTATGGCATGACTCCTTACTAAACTTAAGCTAAGCTTAAGTAGCAACTACTCTGAACCAACTGAGCTATCTCAGGGACTAGGTAGCTATTTGGAGGAGTAAAAGTTTTTTGTGAATGTCTAAGCATTTAGTGCACAAACTTGTCAAACTTTTACTCCATCTTATGAATCCTATTTATACACAAGTATTTTACAACCGTTATGATAAAGACAAAGATGACCTAAGCTAGTGTAGACAAAATACTTACGTATTTTGTCTTTGTTACAAGAACCTATTGTGGAAAACTAGAAGGGGGGTTGAATAGTTTTTACCGTTTTTAACTTTTCTTCGCTTTGAGTACTTAACGTGATTTCAAACTAATGCAAATAATCAAGCAATATAAGTAAAGAAAGTAAGGAAATAACAATCAAACCACAACACGGATGTTTATAGTGGTTCGGTCTACAAGGACTCTCTTCCTTGCCTTACTCCACTCCTCGAGCCTCTAACTCGAGAGTTTTTCTTCACTAAGAAACAAGCTCCCTTCTAGGCGGAGAAAACCTTTACACGTCGCTTACTCTTTTTCCGGTACTAAGCTAAACACCGAGTTCTTACAAGGGTACAACCACTCCCAACGTCGCTTAACCTTTTTCCGGTACTAAGCTAGATACCGAGTTCTTTACAAGGGTACAACCACTCCCGACACTCTATGTGTTTTGAGGACTAAAACACTAACCGATCACTACTAAATGTTTGGTATACACAATGATGTGTGAACTACAAATAAATCACACAGTAACTACTCTAAAGGTTTACAACACTGTGTTGAACCTTGATGCTTGATCTCTTTGCTACAAAAGAAAGATCTCTACAAATGAAATAAATGAATGAATGGGTTAGTAAACTAAGAAAGAATGTATATGCAATTTATGCTATATGAGTGACAAGTGCCCTTGAATGATCAGCTTGCTATTTATAGGCAAAACTGAGCAGACAAGGGACGGATTTGGCGGAACCAAATTTTGGGTTCCGCCCATATAGCTGTTTGGGTCCGCCTGGACATGACAGCTAGCTCTTACCAAATCTTACCAAGATCTTACACAATCCAACTCATTGCTTGAAGATCTTTCCAAAATATTATGCTAAGTCTTACAAGCTATCTAAATGATGTATGCCATGATGTCATGTATATATTTACATTTTAGGAATTAAAATGTAAATAGTATAAATGTATATATGTAAGTAACATGTATCCTAGTGATCATGTAGCATGTATATGATTAGTTTTAAAAGCTTATAACTATAAATGTAAAAGACTTTAACTTATATTTATGCTTTGCTAAAGATAAACTTTATAATTGTCATTAACAAAATATAGCAAAGATCGTAAAATATAAATAACATTTTTAGGACGATATTTGTATTAACAATCTCCCCCTTTTTGTTGATGACAAAACATAAATTTTATTTTTAAGCAAAGGAATAAGTAAAGTATAAGTCTTTTAAAAATATAGATTAAAACTAGTTTTATGCAAATTTTGAAGTCTTTTGAAATCAATTTTGTCATAAAACATGTATGCAATGTATGAGTTTAATCTAATCTTATCTCCCCCTTTTTGTCGAAACAAAAAGAAGAAATGCTTAGCGGAACGTGGTAAATGGCCCTTGGTAATAACTCCCCCTAATTTGGAGTACCAAGTATAATGCATGGGTTTTAAGAACGTAAAAGCTCCCCCTTGGATGATACTCCCCCTAATTGGAGTGCCAAGGTTATGATGAATGATCCTACAAAACAAATGTTAGTGTATGTAATGCTCCCCCTTGATCAATACTCCCCGTTGCTAGGGTACCAACGTATGTGATTCAAGGATTATGAATGCTACAAAACAAGGATTAGTACATGATATTTTCCTCCTCGATCAATACTCCCCGTTGCTAGGGTACCAACGTATATGATTCAAGGATGAGAAATGCTACAAAAATAAAGGTTAGTTCATGATATGCTCCCCTTCGATCTATACTCTCCGTTGCTAGGGTACCAACGTATTTGATTTGAGGATGATAAGTGCTATACATCAAATGTTAGTTGTAGATAATTCAACCAAGTAATATGAGTTCAACCAAACATTGTAGTTCAACCCATTTGACTTAAAAAGTAAACTATGTATAAATTGGTAAAACCAAGCTAATAGTTTAAACCAACCATCTAATAATGCAAGTGTTAGTAATTCAATCCAACCAAGATAATGCACAAATATTGATTACACACAAGCATAAACATAACATCCTTCCATTGAAAAGTGTTTGTGATCAAAGTCACAAAACAAGGAGTTACAAAAAGAAAATATCCCAGAAAATAAAAAGATCCTAAGAAGTCCTATAAAAGGAAACAAAGGAGAAACTTTTAATATATATTGCGGAGGATGGGATAGAGCATTAAGGCGCTCTAGAATGTGGTTCAAAATGAACCTCATTTCGTTTTGTAACTCATGAACCAAGATGTTGGTCCGTTGAGTCAAGTGGGCGGTCCTCTCGCACATGATACAACCATGTCTAGGTGGTAGAAGGGTTTGTTCATGAGTTGGTGGTGGTGGTTGTTGGTTGTTGGTTGTTTGATGGTGGAGGTGGTGTAATGTAGTTTGGAGACATGATGGAAGCCATCAAATTTGATTGCAAGTCCATAGCCTCATTGAGGTGGGAATCTACCATATTGGAGAAGGCATAAAGGCGATCAAGTTCTTCATTGATCGCGCCTTGGGTGTTGGGTTGGTTAATCCACATTTCCTCATCAATGGCATTGAGGGTGGACCTTGGTGAAAGTGGTTGAGGTTGCGGTTGTGGTGGTGGTTGATCACAGTAGAGAGGACCGTGAATATCCTGATAAATGGGATGGAAAAGGAGTGGTTCTTGACCTTCAAAAGTCAAGGGTGGAGGATTTGTAGACCTTGATGGAAGGTCTTCAAGGGTGTCTAAGTATGGATGTGGTGAGGTTGGAGGAGTAGCAAATAGCTCCATTGGACAGAGTTTTGGTGAGTGTGGAGGTGATGGTGATCTAGTTGGTTGAGATGGAGCGGGTGGTGGTGTGGTAGCCACTAGAGTGATTGTGGGTGGTGGAGTGTTGATGACCACATTAGGTGGTGTTGGAGTGGAGAGAGTGAGAAAGTTCTCATTTGCTATAGGTGATGAAATGTTAAGGGGTGATGACTCTTCTGATGAAGAAGCTAGATTCACAAAGCAACAGGGTCTGACACTCATACGAGCTGTCCTTCTTGGTGGTCTGTTGGTTGATGAGTTGTTGGATTTAGTCATTGTTGAAATGAGAGGGATTGCTTGAAAGTACAGGAGTAATGCTTAGAGATGATGGTAAATGTGTGATTTGTGATGATCCTAAACTTTCTAATTAATAGACAGTGAGGTGTATTGAACTTTGTGTTTGGATTTGATGTTGATCCATTGAGGAATGTTGGTTCCTAATGATTTGGAGGAAGACAATGAACTTGTCATATCACCAAAGTCAATCCATAGAAATGGAGTTGAGTGAATTTGGGAAGATATGCAGTAAATGCAAAGAGTGAGTGGGAAATCTAATCATTTGATTGTCCCACGAATTTCAAGGAACCAAATGGAGGGGTCCTTGCTTATTACAGAAAGGTAACTTGGATGGAAATTTAAATTTTCAAATTTTGGTGGGAAATGGATTTCTTATAGTTCTAAGTGTGCCTAAATCATCCTAATGTGCCTAATGATTAGTAGAATAATCCTAAGAACTAGAATCAATAATCTAAGGAGCGGGATTAGACGGGAAATTTGAAAAATGTTACTGTTGGAAGGCGGATCCAAACGATAACAAGTGCGGACCCAAATTTTTGGTTCCGCAGAATCCGCAGTGGCGGAGCCAAAAAATTCTACAGATGAAACCCAGAAATTGGTTCCGCCATTTCTACCGAATGGAATTTCTTAACAGAGAGTATGCTAAAATACCCGAAACCCGTTCAATTCCTGAAAATTGTCCTAAAACAAATGTAACTACTTAGTTATGATTGATTAGACACAAAAACACAGGTTCTAACACATGTGTGCATATAAATCAAACCAAGGATATTGTTCTTACCATGTAAGGGGTTAAGCCAAACGGTGGCTTAAATACGGAAAATTTGATAACATCACGTGTTATCGTCCTGCATTGTTACGTTAGTTCACATAAATGTTAAATACCAACATAATATCCTAAAAACACAATAATTCATCACATCATTGTTTGAAATTGTCTTATATCAAACACTCCCTAATCCTCACTTCTTGTTGAGCTTCTTGTTAAGCTTCATGATCCATCGTCCAATATTCTTCATCATTCCTCTTGTTTGTCGAAACTCTTCGGATTGGTTCTCGATGGGAGGAAGTTGGCTCATGTATTCGGCTGAAGGAATCCTAGAATTTGGCAAACCATCATCCTTGCTAACCGATGATGATGATGAAGAGGTTGGAGGATGAGCTCGTTTTCCTCTTAATACGGCTACTCTATGATCACTAAGAGGTACAAAGGTGTGTTCAATTTCGAACTAGTCGGGAACGAAACCTCTAGCGTTTGGAGGAATGGGTGCAAAAGCTCTATAGAGACGGGTAAGAAGCATCCCGTAAGGCATGGCGGTAGTACCCAAAACCGGAATATCAGCCATTCTTTTGGCGATATAGTAGGCTAAGTTGAATGGTTGGTGGGTAGACACACAAAAGAGCATGTAACAAAGCTTGCGTTGACATGATCCCTATTTCCTATGGTGCTAATGACGTTAGCTCTAAGAAGCTCTTCCAACTTTTTAAATTGAGGCCTAAGTTCGTTTAGCTCCATGCTAAACGGGTCTCTATCAACTTCTTTACCTCGACTTGTCCTAGTGTGGGAGGTCCTAGGTATGAAGAGATGATCGCGGATGGTCTCTTTTGGAGATAATGGTGTGTCATAAGGATGCATACGATCAAGGTTGGAATCAAGAATGGACAATGACCATTTGTCCTAATAAAAGCAAGCTCCTTGACCCGGAATTCCTAGGACTTCCGCAAATTGGTTCAAAGGGATGGTGTATTCATGGTGGTTAACTTTGAAGTGGATGCTCATGAGGCCATAGTCGTTTGAACTAAGAACAATGCTAGCATAAAACTCTAGCACAAACCTAGGAATTATGGGTTCATCTATATCTAGAAGGCAATCAAAGTGGATGGCGGCTAGTTGTTCACGGATATTGGTTCCTTCTAAGAATGAGGGGTCTACGGTTCTACCCTCGTGAACATAACGTTTTTCTAAAGCTTTAAAGATTTTGACTTGGTCGCTAGAGAGTCCTTTGGTTTTATGGTGTTGAGGTAGGTATTTGAGGGTTTCTTTGTGATCATAGTATGTCGCGGGAGGCATGATTATCCTAGACACGAAAATTACATAGTTTAGTTAAAACTATCGAAAATACGTATATAGATTTCTAGTGTGTGCCTATATTGCGGTTATCTCGACTCCTTTTGATGCATGAAAATTTCGTTTATGCAAGTTTTATGACAAAACGAGAGATAACCCAAACACTCCTACTTCAATGTATCTACGATTGAATGTACCCGAAAATACATATTAGTTATGTATTCCCTTTAGCATTCAAGAGACATTATGCAAGTGATGTTTAAAACATAACGTTTTGTATTTGTATGAACAATGTACAAAAACCGTTTTTCCTAGTCGTGAGAAGATTTTTATAAAAATTTCTCATGGGGTTTTTGATGAATTATGATAATGCCTTATGATATGCAATTCCTAACTAAGGAAAACATGGTTTGTTATGCAATTCAGTAAATATGCTTCATGATTTTGCAAAAATTATGCATAACCCCAAGTTTTGATTTTGTGCATGAAATAGAAATCCTAGACTCAGATCAGGAATGTAGATATGATTAGGATACTTACAGAGAGGTTAAAATCACAAATTGGTGGAAGGGGATGAACTAAATTGTGGATTTGGTTTATTTTGAGTCGAGTTCCAGTAGCTTGTATGTTTTTGGGAGAATGTGATACACAGTACAGGGTATTTGTTTAATAAACTAATAAACTGACCTGGAGACTCGCGGATCTGGCAGAGCCAAAACAAGGGATCCGTCCTTGTTTTTGTTTGGTTTCGCGGGATCAGGCTTGATTTTTGGTTATTGTTTTGTTTGGTTAATCTAAGGTTTAAGCTAACGTTCTAACTACACATTTGGTTCCATTAATCCTAAACCAAGTCTAAGGAAGTTAAAGGGTGCTCTCTTAAGAGGTTTTGTGAGAATGTCGGCAATGTTGTCCTCTGAAGATACTTTCTCGATTGAGATGTTTCCCTTCTAAACATTTTCGCGTAGGAAGTGGTGACGTATTTCTATGTGTTTGGTTGTAGCGTGTTGGACTGGATTTTTGCTAAGGTCGATATTTCCTTTTTTGTCGCAAAAAATGGGAATGTCGTTGAGTTCGATTTCATAGTCGACGAGAGCTTGTTTCATCCACAGTGCTTGTTGACACGCCTTTCCTGCAGACACGTACTCGACTTCGGTTGTTGAAATTGCTAAGGCCGTTTGTTTCTTTGAGAACCATGTGGTAAGACAATTTCCAACAAAAGTACAAATACCACTTGTACTTTTTCTATCAAAATAGTCACCGGCATGCTCTTAGTCGGCATACACTATGGTTTCAATTCTCGTTCCTTTAGGATACCATAATCCTAAATGTGTAGTGCCTTTGATATATCTAAAAATACGTTTGACGGCTTCAAGATGGGATGTTTTGGGATCTTCTTGAAAGCATGCACATAGACAAACACTAAACATAATGTCGGGTCTACTAGCCGTTAGATAGAGTAGACTACCAATCATTCCCCTATATTTAGTGCTATCTACGGATTCACCTTCTTTATCCTTTGTGAGTTTGGTTGCGGAGGACAAGGGTGTTTTCATGGGTTTGGAAAGACCAAATTTCTTAAGCATATCCTTGATATACTTAGATTGGTTGAAGAATATCCCATCATCTAATTGTTTAATTTGGAGTCCTAAAAAAAAGTTTAGTTCTCCCATCATACTCATTTCAAACTCATCACGCATGATTTTCGAAAAATCATCGCATAACTCTTGACAAGTTGATCCGAATATGATGTCATCCACATATATTTGAACTATGATTATATGTGATCCCTTTTTCTTAGTGAAAAGAGTGTTTAAAATGAGGCACTTGCTTCCAAAAACTCTAAAATATCCTAAAGTTGGCTTTTTGCCTCTATAAAGCTCATATGGTGTTTTCTTCAAAAATGGCCTAATTAAGACTCTATTTAGGATGTATGTTGATGTGTCTACGGCGTTCAATGTTGCAAAATTTGGCTGAATCGGCCGATTAATCGTTAATCGGCCCAGTACCTTGTAGAATAGTAAAAATCGGCCAAAAAATCGGTCAGGCAAAAAAATGGGCCAAAAATCGGCCGAATCGGCCAAAAATCGGCTGAATCGACCAAAAATCGGCCGAATCAGCCAAATCAGTCAGGTTTAAAAAAAATGAAAATTTAGGCATTCTACTTAATTTGGGGATCGTTTATTTCACTTATAATGCACAATGAGCTTCATAATCAGAATTGGAGCCTTTTATTGAGGTTTGGAAACATAGTAGGCTTGTAATCAGTTACGATCTTTAGTTTGGTCTCCAGAAATACCCAAAACATGCAAAAAATGCCAATCCGATTAATCACCGATTAATCCCGCCTCGGCCGATTACTCACTGCAGGGTGGTCGACCGCCCGGCTACCGATTCACGATTTTTGCAACATTGACGGCGTTACACCAAAACTTTTGTGGTATATTTTGTTCATTTAGCATTGTTCGACTTATTTCTTGGAGTGTTCTATTCTTACGTTCTACTACACCATTTGATTGAGGGGTTCGAGGAGCCGAGAAGTTATGTGTTATGCCATTAGCATCACAAAAAGCTCCGAATTGGGTTTCGTTATCAAATTCACGACCGTGGTCGGTTCTAATTGACACAATGCTATTACCTATTTGATTTTGAATTTTATTACTTAGAATTTCAAATTTATCAAATGCTTCGTTTTTAGTTTTCAAAAACTTAGTCCACGTATACCTAGAGTAATCATCTACTATTACCAAAGTATAGAAGTTTCCTCCATAACTTTGTATAGCGGATGGACCAAACAAATCCATATACAATAATTCTAGACACCTAGATGTAGACACCATGTTTTTAGCCATATGGCTATTATGAACTTGTTTCCCAATTTTGCAAGCATCACAAAAGTGTTGGTCGTATTTCAACTTGGGTAGGTTCCTAACGAGTTCCTTAGATGATAAGGATTGGATGAGTCTCATGTTGGCGTGACCTAAACGTCTATGCCACAGAGTTGAGTTATCGTCTAAGGAGGTGAGACAAAGTTTGTCTTTAGATGTTTTGTCTAATTTCATAACGTAAACGTTATTCTTCAAAACACCTTTTCCTACGGTTATGCCATTTTTGAGTATCTTACTTCCGTTTTCACTGAAAAGGACGTCTTACCTTTTGCGGCATAATTGACTAATACTAAGCAAGTTAAAATCTAAGTTATCTACATGAGCAACATTATCAATAGTGAGAGAGTCATGATAGATCGTACCTTTTCTGATGATTTTGCTTTTAAGCTTGCTACCAAAAGTAACATTACCTCCGTCGTATACTTGGTAGGTTGAGAAAAGGCCTTTGTTTCCCGTCATGTGTCTTGAACACCCACTATCTTTAATCCACTTGTCCGGTTCTAACCCGAATTTCAAGCACACCTAAGTTAAAGAAAAACTTAAGCGTTTGGTCCCCAATATCTCATAGGTCCATTTGGGTTAAACATAGCATTATCTTGATTCATGTATGGAAATGGTGGATATGGGTTCCATGGCATGTAGTCGGACCTTGATAACTTCTAGGTAAGTTTGGGTTCCAATTATTTTGATAATGATGTTGAGAGTTGTAGTTACTCTTTGGAAAGGGGCATTTGGGAATGGAGGTTCTAGGTCTCTGTTGAACCGTTTTAGTCCTAAACTCATTCTTAACTTTTCCTAATCCTATGGCAACTGCTGGTTTTTTTTTTTAGCAGTTGTACTAGTGCTAGGTTTTCTTGTGACTTTTACAAATTCAGTACGGTCCGAAGTACAAGCCTTCTGTTCATCAACAGTACCCGCGGAACCTTTGGCCAACACTGGCGAAACCAAATTTTTGGTTCCGTCAGATCCGTGGGTGTCTGAACTTGTTGGAACAGTTTCTTGTACTTTCACTGTTTGTTTCTTAAAACTACTTAAGTCTCTTGGTTTCATAAAACCTAGTCCGGTTTTATCATGAGGTAACTTTTGAACTTTCATTATCTCATCTGCTAAACTAATGTTTTTATCAAACCTTTTAAATTTAGAATTTTGTTTGATAAGTTCTTCCTGTGTGGACTTGAGTGTTTCTAGTTCTAGTTTAAGTTCCTGACATGAAACACATGTTTCTTTAACATCTTTACCCTTTTCTAATCGTATGGATTTTTCTTTTAACCAATAAACTTCATTTTCCAAAAATTCATTTTTCTTTTTTAAAAACTTATTTTTGTTTATGATTTTTAGGGTGATTTCACACAGTTTGTTATATTCTATTTCTAAGGTGTCGTCATCATAGAGGGCAATGAGTCAATTGTCTTAAGGGTCGTCATCAATAGTACACGATACCCCTAGTACACCCCTCAGAGCCTATCTTTTTGTTTCTAACTTTAAGTATTTTACTTAAAGTAAGAATTTGTTTACACCCCATTTAAATGTACACCCAAATCGCCTTAGTCTACCTTGTATGCACTCATTTTTAGTGCATTATTGTGACAACATTTGTTTAAACCCCAAGTTAATTATCTAATTGATTACATGGTTGCTAAGTCGAGTCATATCCTTGTACATATTGTTTTGGGATGATTGGGACTCATGGGTAAAGTACTAGTGTAATGGAGTAATGGGGAAGAACAACATTATTACCCCCATATGTGCTAAATATTTTAAAAAGTACTCCAAGTGTTTCGATTATCTTAATTCGAGTCATTAGAATAGTTAATTGTAAAGTTATGTAAAAGTTCAAGTGTAAGGGGGTTACAACCCCCCTACGATGTATTATTTTGGATAGTAGGGCAAGAGTGTATGCAAAAAAAAAAAAAAAAAAAAAAAAAAAAAAAAAAAAAAAAAAAGTAGAAAAAACATACGGACTACCATCCCGTTTCATTTTATGTTTATTTTATCTTTTTGTTATTTTTTTCATTAGCTTAATTCGAGTCTAGTCTTGGCTTAGCAACGCTATATTGTACATGTAATTAATCAAGATCTTTAACTCGCCACCAGTAAAATATCCTTTATCCAACAAAACCGTGTTTATCATATCCCTACACCTAACGTTATAACCCGTTTAAAAGCCCTCTTTGATAGTTTATCTTAGGTGCTTACGCCTAGTGGAGGACGTTTTTGATCCTTTCCCAAGCATATGGTAATCTATTTGCTATGACAGGTAGTGAGAGATATTATTCATTTTCATTTATGAGATATACTTTTATGACACCTGAGAGATGTGAGTATCTAAACACTACTTGTGAGGTGCTAGTCTGTAATCTCCGTGCTTATTATGATTAAAGTGGAACGACTATTTGTTGTAATTACTTTTATATTAGCGTTAAATGACCCCTAACTTGTATTTTGATTAGAATAAAAGCGCATTTGCTTGAGGACAAGCAAATCTCAAGTGTAAGGGTATTTGATTTAGCGAAAAGTGTACCGCTTTTAGGGGGTCATTTAAGCCCTAAATCGTATTTATTTGATCAAATATTGCCCTAAATCATTCCTTTTGTCATTTTAGGTGCTTTGGAGAAGAAATCTGGAAAAGGAAACATTTTGGACGTTTTTGGAGCATAAAAGTGAAGAAAACGACAAAGTCTCAAAAATCTGCTGAAAAGTACCTGTGACGGCGTCAAGCCCCAGTGTGACGCCGTCAACCCTTGATAAGCCAGAGAGAATTTTGGAAGATTAAAGGGGGACGGCGTCAGAAGGCCGTCAACCCTTGACGCGCCAGAGATCATTTTGGAGGATTAAAAAGGGACGGCGTCAAGAAGGCCATCAAGAAACCCTAACCGCGGCGAGGTGACGGCGTCAAGCTCTATAACGTGACGCCGTCAGATCTGTTTTCCTATATATATTTTCATAATTTTTAGTCATTAGTGTGCAACTTTGTGAGGAGAAACCCTAAGACGATTTTTCTGCCATTTTTAAGGGTTTTATACCCTTGGATCTCCCATGTTCAATTGAAGATAAGTAATCAATTAATCATTCAATATGTCTATGTGTTGTTTGATTATATCTTGTTCTTGTCTTTTATTTAACATGCTAGGCTAGATTTATCTTGTGTTTGCTTAGATCTAATGAAACCTAACTATTGATTATTGGTTGTTGGTGTGTTATTAATTGTATTGGATGATTGTTTATCGATGTTAGGCTTAAGAAAACTGGCTAACCTCCTATACGGTAACTTGCTTGAACGTCTTAAGAAACATGAACCAATGCGTACTAAGGTTTTTATGGTTGTATTTAATGCATGAGCGAATTCTAGTGATCCCATGTTAGGAGCTTCTTAGCCGGCTCAACATAGGAGTGAAGTAGGAGCTTATAGAGTTGGGGAAGTACGTACGCCACCCCACGATTGGTATTAAGGAATACACCCGTCATCCACGCAATTAATACACACTAATCAACCGGTAAAAGATAGTTAGGGAGTAAGGAAATCTAAGTAAACACATTTCTCTCCATATAAGTTCCACAACCTTTTATTTTCAGTCATTTTATTTTATTTGCAATTGTAGTTATTTGGGTTAGTTGACTAGCAACTAATTCCGCCCACTCCTTCAAACCCGAGATTTTACTTGCTTTTACAAAAATATAAAAAAATACAAAAAGAATCTTCCCTCACCCTTAGACCTATTAGAGTAGTTTTTCAATCCTAACGACACTATTCCCCTAGAGAACGATCAATCCCCCGGTACTTGCCACTACACTATACTACATCGGTCAGGTACACTGCCTGGTGGGGATTGCAAGCCTCTTGAGATCCCTCGAGAGGTAAAACCTGTTGTAAGGTCGCAAAACCACGCATCATCTTTACAAGGGTACAACCACTCCCGACACTCTATGTGTTTTGAGGACTAAAACACTAACCGATCACTACTGAATGTTTGGTATACACAATGATGTGTGAACTACAAATGAATCACACAGTAACTACTCTAAAGGTTTACAACACTGTGTTGAACCTTGATGCTTGATCTCTTTGCTACAAAAGAAAGATCTCTACAAATGAAATGAATGAATGAATGGGTTAGTAAACTAAGAAAGAATGTATATGCAATTTATGCTATGTGAGTGATAAGTGTCCTTGAATGATCAGCTTGCTATTTATAGGCAAAACTGAGCAGACAAGGGACGGATTTGGCGGAACCAAATTCTGGGTTCCGCCCATATGGTTGTTTGGGTCCGCCTGGACATGACAGCTAGCTCTTACCAAATCTTACCAAGATCTTACACAATCCAACTCATTGCTTGAAGATCTTTCCAAAATATTATGATAAGTCTTACAAGCTATCTAAATGATGTATGCCATCACTAGTACAAATCTGGGATTTCGTCACACATGTGGGATTTGGAACGGCCACACAGTAACTTATTTGTGTGACTAAATGTACTAGAATAAAATAAACAGCCACACTTGATCCGACTTGTGTGACCATTTCGTCTTTCCAACTGAGGCTACAGTCACACATTTGAATATTTTCGTAACTAGAGGTATCTTGTAAAAAAATTTTTGATTATTTAGTCACATATAATTTGGGACGTGTGACGAATACAAATAAGTTTGAAACATTAGTCACACTATATATATACGTATGTGACAAATATATGTCACACAATTGAACAGTGTGACCAAAATCCATATATGGTCACATAAAGTATATGATTTAGCCACATACATGTGCCGCACTTAGTTTTTCCCAAAATAAAATTTCCCTCTTCTCAACTTTTCACAAGCCTCACCTAAATTTTTCACCAAAATCAAATTGCCCTCCTTCCCAAATTCCCAAATATTTCATTAACCATCCCAAATATCCCTCTCAACTTTTCACATAGATCTGGTCTTCTTCTTCTTCTACCCCACTCGCACCACACTTGCACCGCTCGGACCACCACCTCCACCACCACACTCACACCGCTCACACCACCACCACATCTGCACCTGCATGTGCATCCACCTTCTTTAATCAGTTGAGTAAACAAGATGTTACTAATGCTTTGTTAGTTTTGGATTATGAAACCGATTAATTGTTGGTTTTGATTCTACTATTGATTGTTGGTTTTGTTTGTACAGGTCGTTTATCATATGCCCTTTTCGGTGATTCATCTGCTTCTTAAAGCTGCAAAGAGTGCTCCCAAAAATATGAATTTGAAGGTACATCTTTGATTACTTGTCACTTTTTTTTACTTGTATTTGATAACTAAGTAAGTTATTTGGGTATTTTTGCAGGCGCCGCGGAGTTTATTGAGTTTAGGAGATATGTTGGATGAGTATATTTGTTTAAAGGAACAGAAAGTTATTTTGAATCAGGATAAGACTCATTTGGATCACGGTACATAACTTAATTAATTTCCCCTAATTTTATCACCCCTTTTATATTTAACGGTTAAAACTTTACGATTGTTTACTAATTAGTTTATTAGATTTTGATTATCAAGTGTTTTTTTTAAACCTAACTGAATAAGTAATGTATTTGTTTAAGAGACAAGTTGGAATATGTGTTGGTTTACAAAATGAAAAATGTAAAATGGAAGGGACTATTATTAAGTGTTAACGATTTGATTAGGTCCTTTTGTTAATCTGTGGCTTATTTGTTTGTCTGGTGACCTGTCGGTTGCTATTGTGTCCATGGGTCGGTGTAGTATGGAGATATTTCATGGTTGGCTTCGTGCAAAGAATTGAAATTATATGCCTAATTAGTGATCGTGTGTTCTCTCTGTTATTTCAGGCTGTTATTACTGACGAAAAGGCTTCAGCTATACACAAGGGTATAAGACTCTTTTAACATATGGTTTTATTGCTGTTGGAGTCTATATGTAACCTATTAACTTGTTGTTTGAATGTTTTTCAGACCCTGAAGCGAATCTGCAAATATTTCCTCCTAACACTACTGGTGGTGGTGGTGGTGGCGGCGGCGGTGGCAGTGGCGATGGAGGAGGGGGATACCAGACTCTCACTAGTCCTAGTGGTATGTTACATCATACTCTATAGATTATATTCAGAAAAATTTGATCACAAGGCACCCTATGCACCTGAAATATAGATTTCGAGTTTATGTAGCTCAAAAAGCTGTTTATTTCAAGGGACGTCGCTGGGATATCATGTGGTTCTTGTCAGTGCTGTTAGGATATTAAGCTATAAATCTAGATAAAAAAGTGACTCGCATACAATGGGTGCTGATCAAGATTGTTATTTAGATATGAAAACTGGGTGTTTGGATGCGAGTTTACTCTGAGCAGTGTCATTTAAAAGCTCCAAGTATTTGAGTAAAGTGATTTTAATCACTTACCAAGCTTGTAATAATCACTTACCAAAAGCACGTCTTTATTGTCCCCCTGCTCCCCTTTTAAACTTGAATTTTTTATCGTCCCCTTAAGCTTAGTGATAATATATTAAACCTTTATTTGCTAGATATATAGCCAATGTCAATCGCCTAAAAATAATTACACACTTCTGTGTTATTTCTTGTAGAGCCAGAAAAGACCATCCAAGAGATCGCAAAAGCATTAGCTGGTTCTCTCATTTCCGTTAAGGTACATTTTTTTTTGTTATAATATATAAACTCTAAAAACATGTTTGATCTAGTTTAAATATTCCCCTATGCACGAAAAAACTATTACTGCATCAAGGTGCTAACATTTCATTAACTGAACATGAATGGTTAGGTGATCCTTGCAGAAGAAGAGAAAAGGAAACTGATATTCTCTGAAAAAGAAGCTGCTTGGTCAAAGTATTCCAATTCTGTTAAAATTGGGAATGTTTATGAAGCAAAAGTTGGCTCTGCTGAAGACTACGGCGCCTTTGCTCACTTGCAGTTCCCAGATGGTAACGAGTTTCAGCTCGGATCAAACTTTATCCATAGTATGTTCAAAGTCTGCAGTTTGAGCTTATGCAACCTGAAATCTAATGCAGGTATTTATCATCTTACTGGACTTGTACATGTCTCGGAGGTGTCATGGGACTTGGTTCAAGATGTGAGAGATATCTTGAATGAGGGCGATGATGTAAAGGTCAAAGTCATTGGCGTCGATAGGTGACATTTTTTATGTAATTTGCGCTTATCGTACAATTTCCCTTGTTTTTCTGTTATCGTTTATCATGGACCTCTAAACATTCTTAGACATATAATCTTACGACTTAAGAAAATATTGTAGGAACAAATCAAGAATTACACTGTCAATAAATCAACTAGAGGAAGATCCGCCGCTAGAAACTTTGGAAAAAGTCATCCCTCAGGTATGACTCAATCGTAACATCTCATCCTACACCAGTTGTAATTTGGATTTGTTTATTAAGTGAACGGTCCCTTCCGCTATGTACAGGATGGTTCGGATGCCAACTCAGACTATGTTATTGAGCCACTTCAAGGTCTCAAAACAATAGTACAAGAGCTGCTACAAGAAGATGGGTATGATTTGGTTATACTTTATTAATAAGCATCCTAATCTGGCACACACTTTTTATGGCTTTTCTAACTTACTGATTTGCTAAACCAGAATAATCGATGTAAAGATAACACGTCAAGGATTTGAGAAACGTGTGGTATCGCAGGATCTACAGCTTTGGCTGTCAAATGTGAGTTTCCTTTATTACTAATAATAACTTTTGAAAGCACCAAGTCTTAATTTCTTAAAAATTTTGCATCACTATAGGCACCACCTAATGGAAATCAGTTCACTCTCCTTGCTCGATCCGGGAGACAGGTACACATGCAACTTCTGATATCATGTTTGATCAAGCAAACCTCATACATGACTACTAGCTCGGATATATTTACCAAAAAAATACCTATTTACAAAACAAAAAGTCGGTTCAAGTTTGAGCCAAAAAGTACATGAATATATACTTGTTATATGTAACCTGATGAGATAAAAGCAGTATGTAATTAGTTCGACTCAACAACATACACCAATTGTTTTCCATAAGTTTAAAGCAATAAAAGCTCAAGTCGTTTGAAGCATTACAAATAACATGGCCACAAATGACATGGATAAATGTGATTCAGGTACAGGAAATTCAACTGGTAACTTCACTCAATCAAGATGGGATAAAAACTGCATTACATAGTACTCTGGAGCGTGTTCCATGAGTCAAACACCGATCCTAGCCCACAACTACAGATTGACAGTCAACCTGTTGATTCAGTCAATGGTCAAGTAGAATCTTCTGATCGCCTTCAGGTTCTTGCAAACGCAACAGAACTGTATGAGCAGATGATAGATCCATCTAATCCTTCATTTAGTTAGTACAGGTTCTTGCAATTTCAGAGATTTGTTTTGTGTATTAGTTACAACTGTTAGTTATAAGTTAGTATTGTTGGTTCATATAGTTAGTACTGCTGTTAGATATTATTGTATTTGAATTTGTTTTGATATATATTTGAATTTGTTTTGATATATATTGATTTCTTAAATGTGACTAAAAGATGTATATAGTCACACTTATTAACACTTTTGGTCACTGTTTGTTTAATTCGTTGTGTGACTAAATATTACAAAAGGCCACACACACAAAAAAATTCATGTGGCAATTGGATGATCAATAGTCACACAAAATACACATTTCTTCACTTAAACAGCATATGGTCACACTTATTAACACTTTTGGCCACTTTATGCTTAATTGTATGTGACTAAATACCCAAAACAAACATGCTTTGTGTGACTAAATATTACAAAAAGCCACACAAACTAAAAATTTATGTGACCATTGGATGATCAATAGTCACACAAAATACACATTTCTTCACTTTAAACAACATATGGTCACACTTATTAGCATTTTTGGCCACTTTATGCTTAATTGTATGTGACTAAATACCCAAAACAAACATGTTTTGTGTGACTAAATATTACAAAAGGCCACACAAACTAAAAATTCGTATGACCATTGGATGATCTATAGTCACACAAAATACACATTTCTTCACTTTAAACAACATATGGTCACACTTATTAACACTTTTGGCCACTTTTTGCTTAATTGTATGTGACTAAATACCCAAAACAAACATGCTTTGTGTGACTAAATATTACAAAAGGCCACACAAACTAAACATTCATGTGGCCATTGGATGATCAATAGTCACACAAAATACACATTTCTTCACTTTAAGCAGCATATGGTCACACTTATTAACACTTTTGGCCACTGTTTTTTAAATTGTATGTGACTAACTCGAAAAAAACAACACACATTGTGCGACTAAATCATCACAAACGTCACATTTATTATATATTCATGTGGCCATAGGACGGGAAATAGTCACACAAAACTAATAAATCCAACAAAACTTGTGCCTAATTTGTCACACATATTTGGGTTTTGGTCACTCTTTTTCAATGAAAACGGCCACAAACTAAACAATGTGACCATATGCTACCTACGGTGGCGCGACCTGTTGTCACACACACCCAAAAAAACGTGTGTGACTATATGCATATCGTCACACATTTTTGGTGTGACGAAAGCCACTTTCTGTACCAGTGCATGATGTCATGTATATATTTACATTTTAGGAATTAAAATGTAAATAGTATAAATGTATATATGTATGTAACATGTATCCTAGTGATCATGTAGCATGTATATGATTAGTTTTAAAAGTTTAATACTATAAATGTAAAATACTTTAACTTATATTTATGTTTTACTAAAGATAAACTTTATAATTGTCATTAACAAAATATAGCAAAGATCGTAAAATATAAATAACGTTTTTAGGACGATATTTGTATTAACACCTATTTTGGGTATAGGACAATGTTGCTTTATGAGGAACAGTGGTGACACTGTTCTGATCTTTAGCCTTTCAAGGAAAGTTTGACTTCAGCTTGATAAGGGCTTCTCCTTATTCTTTCAAACATTTCCCGCCTTGTCCCGCATTCCTTAAGTCTTCAGGTCTTCAATCTTCAATCTTCAGTCTTCATAGTTGTTGAGGAGTCTTGGGGTTCATTGAGTTATTGTCATCACTCACTGAACCCATCACCTTCTTCTTTGGCTTAGGTTCCATTCACTGAGTTTCGCCTCACTGAATGGAGAGGCTTTCTTCTTAGACTCGTCCTAGGCTTCCTGAAGGTGGCTCACTGAGTAACTGTTCACTCAGTGACTTGAAGTCGTTATTTGTTATGTGACACTTAGGTTATATTTTGTTCAAATCCTAGATTAAAGTGACTTAGGCACTGAAGTGACCCAACAGGAAGTCATTTTGTTTACATGACTTGGTATTTTATTTAATAAAGTCTTCCACTTGCGTTTATTGTTCTGATTGACAACATAATATGACATTTGACCCCTTTTCGGGGTGGGGTGTTACAGTAGTGGTGGTAGTAGTGGTAGTAGTGGTTGTAGTAGTGGTCATTCTAGTGGTGGTAGTGGTGGTAGTAGTAGTGGTAGTGGTAGTAGTGGTAGTGGTAGTAGTGGTTAAATCACGAATTAAAGTAATTAAATTTTAAATTGAAGTATTAGATCATGATCAAGAAAATTAAAGTGAAACAGCAGCAGCAGTAGTAGTATTTTGTATTTTAATAATAAATACTTTCTATGTCTTAAATTAATAGTCCACTTTTTTTTTTGATATCTCAATTTAATTGTTTACTACTAAAAATAGATCAATAAGTTTGATCGAGTTTATCATATTAACCTTAGTTGGTATGAATATTACAAACTTTAAAGAATACATTAATTAATTTGTTAAAGAGCAAGGTTGAATCAAGTGGTTAACACTCTTGCCTCTGGAAACAGAGGTCAAGGGTTCGATCCACACCCCTTGCAAAGCCGGAGGTCCTTTTCTACTTTTGGTAGAACCGGAAGCAGCCTCTCTACCTTAGGTAGGGGTAAGGTTGTCTACGTCTCAACCTCCCCCATACACCGTGAAAGACGGTATTCGTGAAAGACGGTATTGGGACACATAACCCGTGGAAGACGACATTGGGAGTTACTTTACTTTACTATTTTTTATTAATTAATTTGTTAATGGTAAATTTGTTATTCGATAAAAGTAATAATAATAATAATAATAATAATAATAATAATAATAATAATAATACTTATAATTTTCTTAGAGGGGGTAAAAAGTTCCATATTGCAAGAATCTTATATCGTATTTGGCAAAAAAAAACGATATATGATCACAAGAATGATATACTGTCTTGATGTTATAATTCGCAATGCCTAATCAAATCAAGAAAATTGGAAAATGTAGCAATAAAATGTAATATGATTTTTCAAATTGAAAAAGTGTCGGAAGTAATTCCATCTTCAAACATGGGAAAGATAAATTTTATTGCACATATAACTTACACATTTTTTGAACAAATATTTACACATTCAAGTATTAGAGGCTTTTTTTTTTTTTTTTTTCTTTTTTTTTCTTTTTTTTCGGCCGAATTTATTAGAAAAACTAGCAATGAGCTAGAAAGAAAAAGAATACATGATTACAAGAGAAGGGTTTTTAAGCCAATCGGTCCAAGAAAAATTAAATCTACCCCTACATTTACACCATTGGAATGAACGAGCCACAATGTCATCGAAGATAACTGATTTGGAAGGAATGGTATAAACAAACACCAATTTATTCCGAAGATTCGAAGTAGACCACCAAGCAATATAGAAGACACCTTCAATAAGCAGCTTACGTTTGGGAGAAAGATTAAGGCTCAAAATCCAAGCTTCCCATTCCCCATAAGAAGAAATTTGAGGAGCACTAACTTCCCACCAAGAGGCAATTTTGCGATAAATAACACAGGCCATAGAGCAAGCATAGAAAATGTGATTAGTAGATTCGACATACTTCTCACAAGTCGGACAAAGAATAGTATGAATATCTAACCCTCTTTTGGATAAGTTAAGACGAGAGGGAAGAAAAATTAACTTAATTTTCCAAGCGAGAATGTTTAACTTAACAGGGACAATCTTCCTCCAACGAAATTTAGAAGAAACCTCAGGAAGCAATTGATCATCAATAAATTGTCTAACCGAAGCAACCGTAAACTCTCCCGTACCTGACAAAGACCAAGACCATCTATCTTTCATGTTTGGAAGCTGTAAACCATTCAAAGAATTCACAAGGTCACAGTACTGCTCGAGCTCAACACCTCCTCTAGGAGGACGACGTAAGGAGAAACCAGCATTGGCGTGAGCCAATTTAGATGCAACACTTATATGCTTACAAGTTTCCAGATTAAAAACACAAGGGAAAAAAGATTTAAAAGCTATATCTCCTTTCCAAGTATCTTCCCGAAAGAGGTATCACAGCCATTGCCAATCTTTTTCTTAATAAGCCCAAGTAAGTCGATACCTTTATTCTTAAGATTGTTCAGATCGCGGATAATATCTAACCATATAGATGGAGCGGTGGTCTTAACAGCTTTATCGAGAAGACCGTCTTCAACACGCGTAGCTTTAATAAATCTAAGGGTAGGAGGAGTCATGTGGCTCTAAATTTTAACCCTCCCAAATCCCTCCAATCACATCCCTCCAACTCATTGTACCCCTTCAACCCTCCCAACCAACCCTTCCAACTCATTTCTTAGGCATTCATAACTTTTTCAACCCTCCCAAATTTTTTTATTTTCTTTTTCATTTAATTTAATCAAACATTTATAATAAAACTTTTTCAACCCTCCCAAATGTTGTTGATATTGTTGTCGATATACGCCTCGACCCCGACCTCGACCTCGTGAGACACTAGCTACGTTTTGTGGTTGTTGTTTTCCTCTCCATGGATCCATTCACGGTTTGGTTATGGTTTGGTTATGGTTTGCTTTGGTTTGAAAAAGGGAAGTTAAAGAAATGAATGTGTAAAAGATGGAATTTTTTTAAATCCAAACGGCTATTTTTTTTTTTTTTAAAAAGCTTGCAACGGTCATTTTTTTACCAAACCCCTTCACCCCGCCACTGGTTTCACAGCCAGCCCAATCCAACCCGTCGAGCAGCCCATTCGATCGGCGCCAGTGTTTTCCGGCGGGCTAGCCCAGCCCGTCTTCAACCCTTTGTGACTCCGCCAGCCCTAACCCACAAGGAAGTATTATCGGTTCTAAATCGCCAAACCCATTTGAACATGAGAGCATGATTCATGGCATAGAAGCACGAAACACCTAAACCACCTTTATCTTTAGACGCCAACACCTTGTTCCAACTAAACCAAGAGCTTTTCTTTTCATTAACATCCATCCCGTTGAAGAAACGATTTCGGATAGATTCCATTCTTCTAAGAACCTGTAAAGGAACTTTAAACAAAGACATGTAATAGATGGGAGTCGATCCTAAGACCGATTTGAGAAATGCACATATATATTATATATATTATATATATATATATATATATATATATATATTATATATATATATATATATATATATATTATATATATATATATTATATATATATATATATATATATATACTCCTATATATCTTCCTACTTATCTTCCTACTGATTAGGGGTCAATCATCTAACGGTGAAAAATAAAGTGGGTTATGTATTCATGTTTATAAGTTTATGGATGATTGACACCTAAGTAATAGAAGGATAAATAAGAAGATGTGTAGGAGGATTTAGCATTTCTTTTATCTATTTTTATGACAAGTTAAAGTTCCGGTTACTTGGAAAGTACCAAACAGAACATTTTAAAAGATATGCATTGGTTTCAATGAACTCACAGGTTGATCGGTTCAACTTTCCCACAAAATTCCACTACCTGATCCAAATGTTTTCTTGTATCAAAACCTTTGTCAAAAATTAATGTGGCTTTTAACTTTAAATACAAACAAGATATTAACCATGTGTATTATTTTGAGAGGAGTGCTAGAACCATAATTTATTTATTTATTATTATTATTTTTTTTTTTTTTTTTTCACACCTTACACAGTTAATTATATGAACACCATTTTGTGAAAAGTTTTTGTTGTTCTAGCATTCTCTTATTTGAGTCGCCTTGTAACCATCACTTGACTAAGTTATACCTACTAATCAATTTGAGAAATGTTTCAGAGTAATAGAAAATTATATATGCCGAGTTACTTGCAGTATGTTGTCAAGCAACATAAGAGTAGTAGCTAGTTCTTTTATGTGTTAGATTTATTATGCCTAAAACTGCAAACGAATCAAGTGTCTGTCAAGAGATTCCAACTTAAACTCGTTTGAAGTTCGATTTGTTATTTGAATTCTAAAGTACGGATGACCTAGAAACTTTTGATGGTGGTTTGAGTTAATATAATAAAGAGCTGAGTCCTTGTAAAATCGTATCTAGTTTTTGAAAATGTAATTCTCATTTATACATCTGATCAGCTATACGAGTTTTCTAATAATTTGAGTTTGTTTGGTTAATCATAGTTTTGACGTACGTATACTTCTAGTTGTTTAAACTCTTGAGTTGAGCTCAAACCTTACTCGAGACGAGGTCATCCATAGTCCAAGAAAATTAGCCTAGTTGTACAAAAAAGTTGCAGTTTAACCTAACATTAATTGTCGAGTGTCATAAATAAACTCAGACCATCTCTAGCCATTCCTTTCAAAATCTTCAAATTTGAAAGTTAGAAAACATCTTTTTTATGCATTCATCTTCCAAAAAAAATCCATCTTCAACCATACACTCCAAACTTCAAATTCAAACATTTTTATATTCAGTTAATTGAAGAATCTAAACTAATTGTTCAATGAGAAATCAAATAGTAATAATAAGAGTTTTGCAGTATGAATATTGATCCTCCATATATGGAGGATTTCAAGCAATGTTTTAAAAAAAAAAAATCTTCACTTCAAATATGAATGATGGTTGGAGATGCATTTTGGTACTTATTTTTTAAAATATGAAAATGGTTGGAGATGGCCTCGTCACATTTGGTTTTAGGTCTACTATAGTTTATGATGAATGGCCCAACCCAAAATTCTTTGACCTTTTTGCTTCACGGTTGGTATATATACAACTTTATCGAATTCGCTTTTACACTTTTGGTTCCTCTTGTCCTCAAGCCTTAAAATATGAAATTAATGAAGTTAATCGAATAATCGAACATGGTCAAACCATATGAATCGCTTTGTTTGAAGTTTGATCGAAGATGTAGAATTTTCAAGTATTAATGATAATTTTCAAGTATAAATAATCGAAGATGTACAATTTTCAAGTATAAATGATAAATGGAGAAAGATCATTGTTACTTTAGGGTTTTTTTTTTTGGTTCAAAGGTGAATTATATTAATCACTCCAAAATTTTGTACAATGCTTGATATAAACATACTGTTTTGGACATGTCCCAAAACAGGGAAACAAAACCAACTTAATCAAGTATCCGATATCAGACAAAACAAGGGTCTATATCGGATAAAACTAAAACTGTTACTCTTTTTGCAGATCTTCATTCTGCATATATTCTTCACTTGATCAGACAAGCATTCCATGTTATATTCATTCCAATTCACCTTATTTTGCACCTAAAACCATCTAGCTACATTTCCAAATCTCTTTTCCACCAAAACTATTCAACCTGCCACCACAATTGTTAAAGTAGAACAAGAGTTTGGCTTCACTAGGCACCCATAACCTCTCCACTGCAAGGGCTATACCAATTGTGCTACATTTCCATCTACTACAATGGCTTCACACAACTAGGAACACACACCTTGCAGTGAGTACCATCCATTTCCTCCTTGGCAGTGTATAGATAAGACCAAGTAGGTTCATCTTTCACTCCTTACTATTCCTATCTTCATACACTGCCCACCAACTCACTTACCCTACACAAAAGGAAACCTACTTTATGGATAAACTAGGTTGCTTCTCTGATAAATACCCAAACAGTCCTTCAATTGCCTAACAAAGGCCTATTGGAGTTTGCTTAAGTTTCTATGAGATCCACAGACCTAATAATCCAAGATACAAGGCCATCTTTTGTAAGTGAGCTTAAGTAATCATCCAATTTCCATTATTCAGGAATTGGAGATTTCAGGTATAAAACCTATGACTCTCAAAGAGTGCAGATTTCCAAGAACCATTCTGCTTTAATTGAATTCCATTTTTGCAGAAAACAGTGAGTTTTCTACTCTTTTTAACCAGCAAGAAACTACTTTATAACTGCTTAACCTCCCACATACCCCACTGTAACTTTTATGTTCCATGAATGTTATCCCAACACCACATAAATGAAGCAAAAGCTATCAGTGATTATATAAGAGGAAAGTAGTTAAGGTACTAGCCCTCTGCTTCCACACAAACCATTCATCCACACACCCCTTTTTACTCAGATCAGAATTATTAACCCATTATCACCTCCCATAGATCAAAAGCCTCCTTAACTGCATCAGTTGTTTTGACTTTTATTGACATTAGCTTACACCTTACCTCATCTCTTATAACTCTTATCATAGTATTTTTGTCCCTTTCTTCTTGTCTAAACTCTCTAAAATTCCTTTCTTGCCATATGAAATAAGTTGTAGCAGCAAAGCAAATCTTTTTAATGATGCTCCAAATGCTATTATGACTTTGAATTCTTCCCATATTTACCACATACTCATCCCATGTTGCTGCAGATGTGCTTATTCTGGCCATACTTCTTATTGCATTCCACACCTCTTGAGAATATTTGCATTGAAAGAACAAATGGTCATGTGAATCAACACCATTCTTACACAATGGGCATTGCAGGCTCTTATTTGGATACCATTTTAATAACTTGTCCTGAGTGAGTAGCTTATGTTTAATTGCCAACCAAAGAACAAAACTGTGTTTGATTTTTGTGACGCACGTAGCCTAACTGGTATTCTCGTTGTCGTTAATTTCCAGATTTTCCTCTCGCCATCTAAGATCATCCAACGAGTTTTAAGAACACTTTACCACTAACCTAAAATGGTTATTTGTACAACTATCAAACATGTATGGGTATATAATTATATACTATCAAAACTTCAATTAATTGATCTATTAATATACATGCTGGCTTTTCGACCAGATACCAAAAAAAATATGAACCTTTGCATTATTGGATAATATCAGGACCATAGTTTGCTACTCGTATGCAACTGATATGTACCTCAGATAATTGCTGAATGGACAATACGTAGTAAATTAATTGTACTCGTAGCTTTTATTAGTTAAAAATATTATTTGTCAGGTATATATTTAACTAGTGATTACGAGAAAATGACGTTACTTTGAAACTAGTTATATTATTCATTGGTCTCTAAGGTAAAGTCTCGCTTAATCATTCATCTTTTTCTGTAAGGCCTCGGGCCCCACAAATTCCGATTTTTGTTTTCAGAAACCATTGGAGATAATACTTGAAGACGATCTACTGAAGTTTAATCAAGTTTAATAATCTATCGATTTAATATTGTAAAAACATCATCACACATTCATTCAAGGCAAAAATCTCAAAACTCACAAATGACAAAACAAACAATACATGAATATAATATACGTCAATAAAGTATAGACGACTAATGGTAACAAACATGCAACAAAACAATTCACAAATGTGCGTAGCTAGCTCAAAGGAAGATATACGATCTATTTGGTGTTGGAGAAGAAAGAGTTGACTGTCGGCATGACCTCAGGTGGTCGTGTGCGTAAGAACCTCCGAAGGCCATGTTCAGCGTACTTTTGACCCTCGTCTTGGTTCTCAAGCACGGCCGTGGTACGATGAGCCTTGTTCACCCTGTAACATCATACAAAAACTATATCATACTCGGAAAAACAAAACTAAAACATATAACAAAATGAATTTTAACATGCATCTATAGATATGCTAAAGTGATTCTAACGACTTTTTTTTATCGAACTAGTATCAACCAAGTCTATTTAAATCAAAAGGTTAGGTAATTGATCAAGACTGAAAAACTTATAATTATGACACGAGTTATCGCGGTTCTTTTATAACTAATATTGTTTCTTGAACATCATAACATATAACGTTACGTACCTGACATCAGGATTCATACAAACATTTCTAGTAAGCTGAAAAGCGCACATGCTCGTCACGAACGTCATTGCAGCCATAAGAGGATATACCTGCATCGTTCAAAGTATGCTTTAAAATATGCACCCTTTAGAACAAATTATCGGTTTTATGACTATATAAACTTTAATTCAAAAACCACGAATTCAAATATGCATGCTTACCTCCGGTCTCACCCAACGTGGCATTTTAGATAATTTTTTGCTAGTTTTCGAAGCTAAAAGTTATTCAAAATATGTGTAGAGTGGATTGATTGAGTCGTCGCAAGTAATTTGGAGTTGTGCCAATAAAGAACATATTGGTATGTATTTATACAGAAAGGGTTAGTGGGTTTGACTACGCGAAGTAGAATTCAAGCCAACAGATTTGGGTTTGTGGAATTATGCCTAGGTTTGAAATGTATATTGGAATGCTAATAGTATATTTTATATCAGTTTTTATTTTAGATATCGTTTTTAATTTTAAGATATTGGTTACTTATAGTTGTACACAAATGCTTATAAACAATTTTAATCAAACTAATATTTTAAAAATGAGTTAATCCAGCCGTTTCAACCAATTGAACCAAGGTTTAGTTACCAAAAACTCGCTTTTAGCAAAAAGACCCGGTTCAGATGGCGGTTAATTAATCCGGTAGAACTATGAACCGAAAACTCAACTGGTTCAACTTAGCGATTCGAGAACCATAACTAAGATATGACAAAATTATTAATTAAAAAATAATTAGTATATATTTTTTGCATACTAATTGCAGCTCGTAACAACTTATAAAAAGCTAAAGAGATGTGTAGCTGACTAGTTGTAGTTAGAAACTTTTATTTTCATATATATTCGAGAAAGAAAAAAACGCAACTTATAATATAAGTGTAAACTGAAAAAAATATATATATCAAATCAGTTCGCGGTATAATTGTATAAAGTATAAACTTACAAAAGTTTTTGTGTAATAATTATTTTCAAAAATTTCAAGCTCCTAACACAAGCTTTTATCTCTTTATGCTGAAAGGTCGTAGTGACCAATTTACATTATAAATCAGCGTCATATCAGTTTTTTCTCTTCACTCACTTCCCCTCACTCCTTATCACCTTTAACTCGTAGTGGTCACCTTCCCCCATCTTTTATTAAAATACCCAATAGCCCACAAAGCACCCCACAACACACTCACACTACTTCGAGTCTTATGTGTCTCATGTTTGGAGTTATTTTGAGGGATAATTGTCCAAAAATATATGTAACTTGATCATTTTTTTATTTTTTTTTTTGTACTCAACTTTTAATTTGTTTATTGTGAGCATTAAACTTTTAATATTCTTAATATATGTATCATTCTTTTAATATTTCATATTGTATATCATTAGTGTTAAGTGTTATATTTGTTAAGAGTTAACTACATTTTTTGTCCTTGTGATTTGATGAGTGTAACACTTTTAGTCCATTAATTTGAAAAGTCTCGAATCCTGTCCACCACCACCACCGCCCACCCCCACCGCCACCCACCCCCCACGGCCACCCACCACCGCCACCACCACTCACCCACCGCCACCACCCACCACCACCACCCACCACCACCACCGCCACCACCATCCACCACCGCCACCACCACCCACTACCGCCACCGCCACCCATCACTAATCACCAATCCCCAATCACCACCGCCACCCACCACCCACCACCGCCACCATCACCACCACCACCCATCACTACCACCAACCGCCACTCACCACTGCGGTGGTGAGTGGTGCTAGTTGTGGTTTTTGTTGTGGTGGTGGTGATTGGTGATAGTGGTGGTAGGTGGTGGTGGTGGGTAGCGGTGGGCGGAGGTGGTTATTGGTGGTGGCAGTGGTGGGTGGTAGCGGTGGTTGGGGGTAATGGTGAGTGGTGGTGGCGGTGGTGATGGGTGGCGGTGGTGGGTGGTGAGTGGCGATGGTGAGTGGCGGTGGTGGGTGGCGTTGGTGGGTGGTAGTGGTGGTGGTGGTGGGTGGCGGTTGTGGTGGTGGACAGGATCCGAGACTTTTCAAATCAATAGACTAAAAGTGTTATACCGGCAAACCACAAGTACCAAAAATGTAGTTAACTCTTAACAAATACAATACATTCATATACCACCCTCTCCACGTATTACCTCATTATAGACCTAAAGGTGTCCAGAGTATCTTAAATTATACAAGTACCACTTATCACTAATGATACATACAATAAGAAATATTAAAAGAATGATACATATTATAATAATAAATATTAAAAGGAGTTAATTTCATAAATCGTCCCTATGGTTTGTTGAGTTTAACGGAATCGGTCCCTCGCAAGAATTTTTACGATCACTCCGGTTTTGACCTCGGGTTTGGTCTCTTGACCAATATTTCTGTTAGTTTGACCGTTAAACTAACAGGAAATGACATATATACCCTTAAAAGTAAGGTCTCTGTGGTTTGTGGGGTATAACGAATTTAGTCTCTAATTTTTTTTTATTATGTTTTCGTTCGTTTTCATACTTTTATATCCGTTTTCATCTGTTTTTTTACGTTTTCGTCCGTTTTTCTTATATTTTTATACGTTTTCGTCCGTTTTTATATGTTTTCATCCGTATTTATATGTTTTCATAGGTTTTTATACGTTTTCGTCCGCTTTTTTACTTTTCGTCCGCTTTTCTTACGTTTTCATCCGTTTTTATACGTTCGCATTTTTTCGTTTTCATCTGTATCTATACATTTTCATAGGTTTTTATTCGTTTTCGTCCATTTTTATACGTTTTTGTCCTTTTTTTTTAATTTTCATACGTTTTATCGTTTCGTTTTTCATATGTTTCATCCTTTTTTTTACGTTTTCGTCATTTTACTTGCGTTTTCGTCCGTTTTTATTCGTTTCCGTCCGTTTTTATACGTTTTCATCCGTTTTTACACGTTTTCAGCCATTTTCATACGTTTTACTTACGTTTAAGTACGTTTTTATACATTTCAGTCCGTTTTTATATGTTTTCGTCTGTTTTTATACATTTTCGACCATATAAAAACGTAATTAAAAATGGACGAAAATTGTATATAAACTGACGAAAACTTTTAAAAACAGACGAAAATGAAAAAAAACGTATGAAAACGTATGAAGACTTAAGAAAACGGGCGAAAACGTATAAAAACGGACGAAAACGTATGAAACGCATGAAAACGGTCGAAAACGTATAAAAACGGACAAAATATATAAAACGTATAAAAACGGACAAAAACGTATAAAAACGGACTAAAATGTATAAAAACATAG
Source organism: Artemisia tridentata subsp. tridentata (assembly GCA_021014915.2). Taxonomy (NCBI): domain Eukaryota; kingdom Viridiplantae; phylum Streptophyta; class Magnoliopsida; order Asterales; family Asteraceae; genus Artemisia; species Artemisia tridentata. Next base: position 181,797,375 of record CP139504.1, on the reverse strand, counting down.
ATAAACATACGTAAACATAAGAAAACGTATAAAAACGGACGAAAACGTATAAAA